>JAZHYW010028491.1:42500-87133 GCA_037355805.1 Ixodes ricinus | reverse complement strand
TAGTTACACGTGCAACTTGAAGCCACCGATACTTTCAAAACAATCTTTAAATACCTCACTTTGAGAAAAAGAATAAAATGTATATAAGTTCCACCTCCAAGCGCAGGACTCTGAAGAAGACGTGACTGAACACATAAAACACATGTTTGTTTGCGTGTTTTATTAGGGCCATAAAGAGATAGCTTAGCCTTCGCCTTTTGGGGGAGGGGGAGATATTATAGCTTGGCCTACATGTTCCGCATACTCAAAACGTTCCCGCCTTATCCGTATTGGCGAATCGCTTCCAAATAAAATAATCCCAATATAAATTCATCGAGCGAGAAAAAGGGATGAGTACAAAATGCTAATAAGTCAAAGGATAGGTGAAAGAATGCTAATCCTTTCACTCGACTGGTTGACACGTCTTTTCAGCCCAAAGAAAGTTTTAGTCCAGGGGTGGCCAGGCTGACCCGGCCTAAGAGCCGCAAACAAAACCCTGAAACTTCTAAAAGCCGCGGGGTGAAGGAGGGGGGGGGGGCAACTTTTGTTTAGAGCAATAAACAAAACTCCAACTACTTTCAATCTATCCGAGTCAAAAGTAGTCCAACTGTATATAAGGTAGCAGTAGCACAGCACAGCAAACCGCAACCTGTCTTTCGATTTAAAACTCGTTCCATTTCTCTTTTGGGGGAAGCGCTCGTGTGACCGGGACGGAGGCGGAAGGAGGCGGGGGGGTGTGTGGGGGGGGTGCGGGGGGGGGGGGGGTTGCAGGGGGGGAGGGAGTCGCGCGCCGCACTTTAACACGCGAAGAGCCGCATGCGGCTCCCGAGCCGAAGCTTGCCACCCCTATATAATTTAGTCGATCCGACGGCGTATGCTCATGGATGCCGACGGAAAATTGGTTATAATTATATCGAAATGTCAAAAACGATATACTAAAACTCCCTATTGTGATCGACTGGCTTATTGCAAGGCAACAAAAAAAAGGACGAAGTTGGTCAAGACACCATTAAAAAGTTTTAGTAGAGCGTGCTTGAATTCCGATTTTGCAATACTGTAAAACCCTTAATGTTCGCGAGCCCTTAATTTTCGCGAATTTCGCGAATTGAAAAATTCGCGAAATTTAAGGGCACGCGAAAATTTCGATCTTTAAGAATTTCAATGCAGGCATCTGGAATTCGCGAAATTTAGTGGCCGCGATTCTGTCCTTTGTGACCGATTCGTGAAAAATAGGGGCCGCGAAATTAAAGGGTTTTACAGTATCAGATGAACGCCAATATCAGTTCGCGTAAGTGGTATTAAGGTGTCTTACCATACTGGGCGTTTTTATTTTATGCTAAAGTTTAAGCTTGGGCGAGTTGGTTCGACATATTTGAATATTTAAAACAGCGCGAAGGACAAGGAAGAAAGGCACAGGCACAACGCTGTGTCTATATATGTCTCTCTTTAACTGGTCCCTTCTCCATTGCGCTGTCTTAATTTTAAAGTTTGTTTTAGAAAAAACCTCGGAAGACCCACTCATGCGATCTGTGCGCTTGAGTTATACGGCCAGGGGACGTAATAAAGGGGAATCATCGAAATAAGTCAGATAGTTATCTAAAATTTGTCAATAAACTTTTGATTACTGTAAATAAAGAATATTCGCAGTATTGACGGCCGACAAATTAAAATAATTTGCTAAAATGTATAATACTTTCAATAAATTGATAAATGTTCACGCGTTTTAACCCGATTTCAAAATTGCGCACAAAAACCGTGCAGCAAGCGCTGCCCACAATAAGGCTTACAAGAGTGACACCGTTTCAATCATGTCGTCACTATTTTGGCGGCTTAATGGTACAAGTGACCTCTCAAACACCATTACATTTTTGCAAAATTCTTTCATTTGATCTGGCTTCTGTAACTGCCATCAATAGTGGAATTTCAACATGACCCCCAAAACCAATCATTAAAAAGCTAAATAACAAATTTTAATAAATTGGTCAACTAAACATGACAATTATCCCCACATTCGCCGAGCCTGCTAAATACCTGGTGAAAACGGCACTCGCCTACCCATCAACCCCCCCCCCCTTTTTATTTTCTTATTAAACTGTTCGAATTAAAATCGAACTATGCATTCCTCGACAAAGGGACGGACGGGAGAAAGAGGGAGGTGTTTCGAGCGAGGTTGGTGACTTTAGAGATTAAAATATTTGAGCGGAAGACAACAACAAGAGACCACCAATAAAGTATCAAACACCAATATGACCCGGACTTTTCTGTGCGTATTCATGTTGTCGTTGGATTGCGTAATCTCGAGTTATTACCCACGCTTTTATATATATATATATCCGAGTTGGGCGTCGAAGGTGTTTCCGGACGAACGAGGGTTCGCTGCAGCACCCCAGCGTACACGGAAGGCGGCAGCAGGAGCCGATTAGACGACAAAAGTATTGCGGTCCGCCCCCGACGAGCATCTTATCAGCGACAGGAAGACCTGCACCGCTATGGCGCCTTATCGCCCTTGCTCTCCAGGGCTGTCAACTTTATACACGTCCTGCAACTTTCAGAGGCGGGGGGCAAGAAAGGGGGCATTGGAGAAATCTTGAGACCTAGAAACAGGTGGAGTGGCCGGGTTAGAAATCATGTCTTGCCGCAGTTCTGAAGTGCGACTGTACGAACGCGTGTCGGGCAAATAAGGGGTTGAATGCGCAGTTTTACCATTGCATTGCCGTAGGAAGCGGCATTGCTACCGGAAGCTCGCGCTGCGCCTTCGAAGCATGCTCTTCAGCGCGCGTGATGAGCGTCAGCTCATTGTTCCCGCGGTAGCCTGCGCTAGCGCTTATGCTAAAACTACCCACCAACATTGTGCACATTCGAGACGGACTGGCTGACTGAAAGTGTTTATTTTATGGGTTTCCTCTGTCCATGTATTCCTGGGGTGCAAAACAAAACAAAACAAAAAACACAAAGAGGGTAACAAAATTATGATATGAAGGTTTTGCTATTCATAAGTTGTCTCAAATACTTTACTATGAGAATACATTCTACCCCGCTCATTTGCATTAAAGGGATTGTCCGGTCAAATTTTGTATTCGAGAAACCAATTGAATATCATTGTTATTGCCTCGAGACGGATCGTACGTGCAATATCTGAATTTTGTATGCCCCTCTGCGTGAGTAATTGAATTTATGCTGCTCGAATCGCATTCTAGCGTAAACGCTGCTTTCGTTGGCAACATTGAAGCTCTGACGTCACAAAACACAAAGCGAGCATTTTTGTCTGCTTCAGCGTGCTTCGTTTTTCTTGTTGTGCTCGACTTGTTTCGTAGTTGGGTGAGATTTTTGTTGCGCGGTTGGGTACCACAACCACCGGGCAGCACATGCGAGCCAAGACATGACGTTCCACACTTTTCCGCGAGACGTGCAGTGACGAGCGAAGTGGATCGTCGCCGTGCATAGGGCCTAGGTTCCCGTCAAGATCGAGATCCCGCTTATGCAGCAATCATCTCACAAAAGAGAGCTACGAGCTGAGCTCTAAGCGGACAGAAGGCTCGTAAGCTGAGGTGTGATGCTGTGCCAACGATAATAAACTACGTCCATCCACTCCTCGCCCAAATCGGATTAATCAATTTGATTATGCAGCGAAACCCAAACCAACAGCAAGGCCACCTGGAAACGATACCAGAAGTTGTATTCAGCGGCGTCTCAAGAGGGGGGGGGGGGGGGCGGTCGCGACGGGCCACGCGAGAGCGGGTTGGGGGGGGGGGGGGTCGCGGCGGGCTATTGCCCCGGGTGCCGCTGACCCTCGCGACGCCACTGGTTGTATTTAGCATGCGTTCAGCCCGATTCTGTTTGACCCGCGTGTGAAAATGGAGCGTGACTACGATTCATCAAGCTCGTCCAAGTCAAGTGACGACATGCATTTGAACGATTCGCCGTTTGTTTTCGACCCGCGGACATCGCCTCTGAGGGAGCGACCCGCAGCCTCATCACCGATCCAGTGGATCCGCTGACGTGTACCCAGATGCCGCTTCGTGTACTTAGGTGCCGCTTCAGAGGAGAAATCTGCATCCTTTGCTTTGCAAGCGCCCCTAGTTCGGTCGGTGGCCGTCGCAGTTGTGTTTGCGCGAAACGGCATACGTTTGCTCGAAGCTTATGGCTGTCTGCGAGTAATTTCCTGCTAAAAGGCGTGACTTTTTTTGCACATGCTTGGGAACTGCATTAAAGAACCGTATTTAGGTAGGGTACAGCCTAGGAGACTATATAATTCGAAACAAAATACAATACATTCATCGACCAACGCTTGTTATCCCGACCATCCGACAAACCTTTGCGTTTTGTGACGTCACGCAGCACCTACGGATGTCAGCCATTGCCACTGGCGAAATTCGGGGTGCAGTTTCGTACATAGGCTCATGAAAGGTTTAATTAATAACGGGAGATCATATATCAAAATAAAAATGACCTTTCTCTACATGAAGGCTCCCTCGACGTAACGAGCGCAAGAACTTAAGTACTTCCGGTTTTGACCGGACAATCCCTCTAAAGGGACAGTGACTGGGTATTTATACTCGACGAGGTTTTTATTTGAACGTGACCTATAAGAGCCCAAATACCCAGAGCACAATTTGCGGCCAGAAATTTGTTTTCTTTCCGCTCGAAAACAGCCGGTCGAAAATTGGTCAGTTTCACTCGCGCTCACTCTCTTTCCATGGTCAGGTGGAATCAAAGTATTTGTACCTAATATATTCAACGTCATGGGTCATCGAGGCACACATTCAATATTAAATATAGAAAAGAATATGAACCACATTTTCGTGGTATTCAAAAAGCTGCGAATAAGTTAATTGAAAAAATAAATAAAATAATGTTGAAAAAATAAATAAAATAATGTTGCACAAAATCCACGTAACCAGGATTTTTTTTTTTTTGGGGGGGGGGGAGCT
Organism: Ixodes ricinus; assembly: GCA_037355805.1. NCBI lineage: Eukaryota > Metazoa > Arthropoda > Arachnida > Ixodida > Ixodidae > Ixodes > Ixodes ricinus. Next base: position 82,223 of record JAZHYW010028491.1, on the reverse strand, counting down.
GTTTATGGCAAAATGCTGTATTAAGGGGAGGGGAGAGGAGGATCCTGCAAAATGGAAGATTTCGGGGGGGTCCGGGCCCCTGCCCCCCCCCCTGGCTACCTGCCTGGCACAAATCACAGGAAGTACTACGTGTACACGACATTCTCAATATGGCGACGTACCGCGGGCTGTACGACGCGATGGCGGCGCACGACGGACCAACGTTGCGACGGACGGGGTGCTGCTACTTCGGAACTGTCGTTCGTGGTACCGGCCAATCGATCCTCAAGTGCTAAAGATCGAGCGGAAGGGATATAAGTGCGAGACAATCCCACTTATATCTTTCCGGTGTGTGAAACAGACGACGAAGACGACGCAACGTCGTCGTCGTCGTCGTCTGTTTCACACACCGGAGAAGCGAACAAAATAAAGCGCAATCGCAGGGTTTTCTTCTTTTTTTTGTCCGCAGGGACTTGGCGGAAGCCACGTGACTTCCGGCAACTCTCTCCTCTACGTCTCTCCCTCCTCCTCGGTACATGTCGTCCACATGTCGCGACCATGATCTTCCGTGCTCATTTTTCGCGTTCGGTTTTAAAAAGATTAGCTTTTTTTCTTTTTTTGTTAATTAAAAATATATTTGACTCTGTAGCAAAATCTTGATAGGGTAGTCTCCTGACACCATAGAAATCGCCTACAAAAACAAAATGGGGAAAGGGGGGGGGGGTGTCAGTGACCCTTTGGACCGATTCCCATGCTGCGATTTTACCTTCGATTTCCCAGTTACGACGCGGCTCGTGCGGCAGAAAAAGCGTGGTAGAAGCTGCGGTTCTCGACGTCGCAGTAGCGAAATCGCCAGCAAAATCGCACCATGTGAATCAGGTTTCAGACAGCGCGCCTACGACGCGAATGCAAATGAGCAGATGTGTTCTCTGGACGCATGCGCATCGCGGTGGCCACGCTATCGCGCTTTCGTGCAGTGCCGAGGCCTGGAGAGGGCAGTCGCCATTGCATCGAGACGCCGGATTCGCCAAGACAGCAGACGCGGCTGTCTGCGCTGTCTCGAAAGCTGTCCACGACGATAGATGGTGGCAGCCACCCCTCCCAGTTCCAAGGGGAAAGCCCAGAGGCTGCGCGCGTCCAGCCATTCTAACTACGCAAAAGCTGTCGTCTCCAAAGCCACTGGACTTTTCGCGAAGTAAGATGCATTCCCGAGTAAGATTGTCTCATTGCCATTCCGTTTCCCTCTCTCTTTCTCCTCCTTCGTTCACATTCGAAGTGCGATTTCGCCAAAGGTGGAAGAATAGCTGTCGAATTCTGTATTCCCCAATTAATCGCAGTGTGTTTATTTTACACTGAACTTAAACTATCAGCACTTTTTTTTTAATAGATAATGCGTTATATTAGAAACATTCAATATTGCACTCTTGCTGGGACACCATATTTTATTCTTAATGATTTACATACGGGGACGTTAGCCAATTTAGTAGTTATTTTAACTAACAATAGGGCAGGCCGCATAGCCGCCAAAGCTCTAAGATTTTTACCCATAATAAAGCAATAAGAATTTTTTAATCTACAGATTGTTAAAAATATTAGTAAAACACTACACATTATGCCAATACGCCAACCTTACATAATGCTCCAAGTAAACATTTACTCCATTTGATAGGAGTCGCACAAAGAAGCATTTCATTTTGCCGGATGCAGTGCCAAATGAAGTCACTATGAACTTATATCTAGCACGAATCAATCTCAAGATGTGCCTATATTTGCGTGTCAATGTCGCGCATTGCCGCAAACGTGGTATACGATGGGGCGTTCATAAAGTTCGTATTATCGGCACAAAAAATTAAAGGAAACGTAACAAAACAGGCATCAACATGAGCGCGCGTCCCTCTAGTGTCCGCACAGTATAAACATCGCATGCTATAGTAGCTCGGGACGCCGCTAGGGAGACGAAACAAAAATGGCACCGCCCGTCGGCACCAAGCACATGCAGTGATCCGTTTTTGTTTTTTTCATTTGAAGGGAAGCCATGCCAAGGATATTCATTCCAATCTGGGAGTGTTGTTTGGGGACAACGTCCCAGTTTACGACACTTTTGGTTAAATGACACAGACGCTTCTAGTGTGGCCAAATAAGAGGAAAGCATTTCAAGGACCGCGACCAAGTGATTGCTGAAGTGGAGATATTCCTGAACACTCAAACGAGGAGTTCTATAACAATGGCCTCCGGCATGTCGTGCATTGCTGGAAAAAGTGGGTAACTTTTGGTGGCGAACATGTAGAGAAAGTCTCAACTCCTGCTCGAGTTTGATTGCTGAATCTCTGTTCCTTCATGACAATAATACGAACTTTATGAACGATCCTCATATATGTAGTTAATCTAAATATTCAATAATTTATATTTGTGTAAAACAAAAAAGGCTGCTTGCTTATTCTACAATCGTGCAACTACTATGCAACATTGACAAGAAACAACAGTAACGTACAGTTGCATCTTACCCTGCAAGATATGACAAAAAGGCGCTGTCAATTTTCCCGTGAGAAATTTTATTTTAGTCGTTAGTGGATTCTGGAAGGGAGGGGGAGGTCTTGTAAGGGCTAGTTTGTGCGAAGATAGGCGTTGAGGCGAGTTACGAAATACTAATTACGAAACTTACACTTATACAGACATGCAAAAAAATATACAGCGAGGAGTGCTTGAAGGACAAAGCCGCAACGCTTGGGTAGTCTGGGCTGAGCTCAGTCGCATCCGCTTCCTCCTCTGACAAGTGGTACGCCTCCCTGCTGCAACCATCTGTCGAACCTAAAAAAATCTCACTGAAGTTCCTATGGAAAAGACACTCTCCCCTCCCGCTAAACTTTTCTTTGGCGCTAAACTAAAGCCCGTCAGTACATAGAAGATTATTTTCAAAAATAAAAAGCAAAGGAAGCCCGGCGATCGCTCAGTGTGTTAGAAACAAAAGAGGGGAGCAAGTTTAGGCTTTGGGGAAAGTCTTGAATGCAAATCGCGCATTCGCCTTTGTATCTGGCGCGTGCGTGTCGATCTTAATTACCGAGCGGATTAGCAATATTGCGAAAGGTTTGACCTCGTGCGACAGTGCGCAGCTGTTGGGTTTATTTATGTGTGTTTGTGCTTCCCTGACGACCGAGAGTAGCCGGACAGCGTGCGGACAATGTCGAACTTCTTTCGGTCGTGTTGCTGTCACGAGCGATAGGAGAGATACAAAAGTCGAGAGGCGGGCGTGCGCACAGGGAAAGTGACACGCAAAGCCTACCTCGCAAGATAGCTAACTCCCTAACAAACAATGCAAAACCGCAAAAAAAAAAAAACGAGGATTGGATTATATTTAATTTTAAACCGCGCGCGCCGCTCCTAATAAGAAATATATTACATCGTAGCTTGTTGTCGCTGACCGCTTGAGAATGCCGAAATGAATGAGGACTCAATTCTGTGCTTTTAAACACATCCTAAAATTGAACACTGTAACCAGTGTTTTATGATTCGGATTTATACGAGAAGCGTTGGGTTTTGAATCAAATGATCTCAAGGACTACATCGTGTTCCGATGACCCAACGATCTCGCTGAACTTCGTGACTCCTTGACCTCTTGTTCTGATGTGTAACAAAATCAGGTAACTATCTTGACGATCACTCGATGACAGAACGTTTTCATTCCATGAGTCACGGCACCTGGTATTGGTTTATGTGAGAGTCAGGCGAGTTCGACGGGTGCGTCAGCTTGGAACCTATGAGAACGGGTAGGCTGTGTACACGGCCGCAAGTTTTGGGCGTGACAACGTCTACGCATGCCCAGTCTAGTCAAATGAAACCCATGTATCGAATGTATCAAACTTATTTTAATGTAACGGAATTAATGAAATGAAACACAAGTATGAAATGGAACACATTTATTTGTTATTCACAAAATCAGTCGAAAGAAACAAATATTTAAGCATGAGTTAAACTTATACTACTAAACAATCCACAAGAAGTCGAACGACACAAATGTCAAGATACAACACGAGCGTATTCAATCAGAAGTCGCACAAGCAATGGAAACAAGTGTAGATCGAAAAGCGAGTTACATTTCATCCAGACAAAACTCATCTATGGGCACACGCCATTGATTACAGGATGATGGCAGGAGAAATACGAAATATATCGTAGCTTTTCAGCGGTAATGAGACCGCCTCCCCGAGCGCCGTCTAGAGTTAATAGAGAGTTTTAGTGGATCGTTCCGATACTTCCGATACACCTATATTGATTCGATGCATGTGTAAAGGCGGTGGTGGAGTATCATGTATCGATATGGGAGTTATCGAAACGAACTACTAGTATTCTCTAATTTAATAACCTAGGGGGAAAAGTCCCATGCATTCGGGCCGCTTAGGAACGGCGGGGAAGAGACGTGAACATCGATGATCCTAGTTGGTGGCCCCGATGGGCCCATGTCGTTGGTGACGCCTGGGTATGCAGGAAGAAGCATCGAAACATCGCCTGTAAGGTCTTTACCTACTTCTTGTCTAGTTTGAATCACAAGAAAACACTGGAATCGCGCATTGTATAGGCCTTTTTCGCATAACCTCATACCAGCGTGCAACTGCCGTACCCTCGGCCTGGTGCATTTTTGGAATGCCCGCTGACACAAGGTATGCAACCGCCAAGGGCATGGGTGAAAAGGATTTGAAACGGACGTCGGTGCGTGAGTTAGTTCCGATTGCTTCTTTTTACCGTGTTACAGTTTCCGAACATCTACGGTTGTCTGGCTATCACTGCGTCGTCGTCGAGTGCACAAATAATTTTAATAAACATAAGAACAGTAGCAGAAAGTGTGCCATGAGCGCAAGAGGCTGCAGCACGAGTGTGACTGCAATGTTATCGAGCTTCACATTTTCTCCCAGAATCGTTATTCATGAAGTCAGTCTTTGCGAGCATGAATCGCGAGGGCTTTGAATTAGACTCATCGTCACGTTTATTTTTTTTTTATTGAGGTAGAAAAAAAAGAAAGTCAGAGAAATTAGCCTGGAGATACTCTCCTTACTAGCTACTCTTGTGGGGATGGGGTAGGGATATGACAGATACAAAAAAAAGGCTAAAGAAAAGTATCACAATTGCAGATCAAAAATACACATAAAATTCACGCAAGATACAGTTCAGTGCAACATGTTAGAGTCTCTTGTCGAGGTATGTTACTGTAAGGGAGCGTAGAAGGGCGCTCGTAGTTGTCGAAGCACAGGCTTCTTTATCCCAGGGGTACAGGAGAAGTTGAATTGTTAGGGCTGTTCCCGATGGCTGCTTTATGTCTTTTATTAATTCTGTCATTGCTTTTTGTATTTTGGACATTCAATTAGAATGTGTGTAATGTCTTCAATTGTCTAACACTCAAAACATATGGGTATTTCTAGATTTCCAATAAGATAAAGGTAATAATTGGTATAAGATAGCTTTATCCGTATTCGATGGAGAACAGCTTCGCGTCGTCTCTTCAGACCACGGGGACACTAAACATCAAGTATGGATAAATATGTTTTAAAGGTGAGCTTCAGTTGATGACCTACTTCCAAAGGTGTTCTAATTTAGATTTCCCTAAAGTTGATGATTTTGTGCGGATATAAGATTTTTAGAATAAAGACTTGTTGGAGAGATACGTGAGCATGTGTAGCCATCGCATCAGCCACTTCATTACCTGTTATACCACGGTGAATATGTGCCCATTAAAATGATATGGAATGTCCTTGTTAAACATGTCACAGCGAGTTTTGTGTATTCAAAAAATTAGTATTCTGTTTTGGACTATTTTTGCATATATGTTGTAGTGACTGGAGGGCTGACTGAGAATCGTTGACTATAGTCCAAGCACGAGGGGATGACCCTAAGATGTATCGAAGTGCCTCACGGATAGCCACCAGTTCGGCACTATATACTGATGCGTCCACCATACAGAATGGATCATCTATTTTACTGGTGGCACCATCGCTTCTGTCTGAAAGACGGCAAGCTCTCCCATAAAATCTGCTTGTCACGTTTATGACCGCTACGGCAACAGCACCAGTTTCAATTCCAGGTGCAAGTGTTCCAATCCACGCTTTTAGAAAATCTCAGGTTCGAAATGTTTGGGCAAAGAACGCACGTGCACACCACGAGCGTTCTCACGAGATCTCACTTGAAAGCATTCCATGGTCGCTCGTGAATCCAAGGAACGCGAACGTGTATTTTCATACCAGAAACTCTTGAACCACGATTTCTAAAGAGGTGGAATAGATTATCACTGCAAGCTCCATGGTATGTGAAGGGTATGCAAAAGTCTACATGCCACCACTCAAGATGCAGCTACCAAATGTCTAGACCTTACCTGCATAGACTACATTAAACTGCTCATATATACTTCGTTGTGGAAACTCAATCATAACGCCCCACCGCCTTCGTCCTCGTTCTTTCGAGGAGGCAAGGCGATGGCCTGTCATTAGCCAGCTGGATTCAACAGGATAAGCTCCAGCCAAGTTATTGCAGCCCACCGTAGAGTCTAGCAAAGTTTCCCCATACCCACGCCGTTGCCTACCCAGATATATGTGCTGACCGAACTAGCCGGTATTTCAAGTTTTAAGCCGCTATACGGCGTTGTCGGAGCCGTAACTTAGATGGCGGCGCCCTTAAAGGGGCGATGCAACGATTTTTATACCTCGCGCAAATACCGCTTAGAACAGATCTCTGGCGGTCAAGGGCTCGTCAAGCTGTGTATGCAGCTTTTTCCTTGGTCGCCGCCATCGAGTGTGATGGAAATAAAATATTATTATTATTATTAATATTAATCTTATTATTAATGACCTGTAAAACATCCGTTCGTTTTCCACCGCACGCAATCGAAGTCGCAAAAAAAAAAAGAAAGAAAGACGAGCAGCGTTCACCCCTCAAGTCGCAGCCAGAACAAGCGGCCATGTGATGTGGAGTTGATTATATGCCACCAACATGGATCATAGTCACTCGCTGGGGTTGGCAAGGCACAGGACACGCGCTGAGTTTCAGACATTGTTATCGTTCGGCTATTGCCGTCATTGCAGCGATTGGACACGGGCCACTAGCCGAATGCTTCTCCAGTTATCTATTATCATGAGCTCAAATCGAGTGCCCACGCAATGCTCGGGTTCAATCTATGAGCCGCATTCAAATATCGTCACTGGGCGGTACTACGACCGCCCAGCTACGTCATCAAGCTTTGCGAAGGAGAGATTGAATGAAAATGCTTGCAAGGATTTCACGTTGGGTGAACTACAGCATGCTCTTTAGCGTTCTTCTCAGAAACACACCGCACCAGGCCCAGATGGGATAACATTTCAAGCGCTTCGCAACCTTAAAGTTACGACCCTTACTGGCCTTCTGGAATACTTAAATCACATTTGGCGCTCGTCTTATTCCTCCTGCCCGGCTCAAATCTGGCGTCGTTCCCATTCATAAACCTAGAAAACCGAGTGGTGCCACCAGCTCCTACAGACCGATATCTCTTACATGGTGCCTGGGGAAGGTGATGGAGCAAACGGTCCTATGGCGCCTTGACTGGCAGTTCGAGGCATTGGGCGCCCAGCCTAATCAGCTGTCTGGCTTCCGCAAAACAACGTTTTACGACAGACGCGATCGGCAGCCTCGTATCAGACATGGACCAACCGAAGGCAACTAGGAAAGCAAGAGTTGCAATATTTTTTGTTATTAATAAAGCATTTGATGCAACTCCACACGAAACCATTATTGCTCAGCTTATAAGGCTCGGCGTTGAAGGCCGAGCTCTGGCATTCGTACACGCCTTTCTTGCATGAAGGTCAATTCGCGTACGCCTAGGTGGAATTCGAATTTCTCAACGTACGGGAACCCAAGGCGTTCCCCAAGGCAGTGTTATAAGCCCTCTCTTATTTGACGCTGCAATGGCGGCCCTTCCAGTGGTCCTTCGGCGTATGAACTCTTCGGGATCAGTCATTCCGGACGGATTGACTACAGTTATAGATGAAATCTCTTGTGTAAGTCTTACGCTCTCCGCCTCCAAAAACAGTTGCCCTTCAATATCATCCAACAGCTAGACCATCCATCGACATAATCAACACAATTAACGGAACACACGTAGCACGTGTTCGGACGTACTCCTTCCTGGGGTTTCTTCCGGATGACCGCATCTCCTGGCGGCCTGCAGTCAAGACAACACTGATCAGATGTCGCCGCGCCACCACAACGCGATTCAAATAATCATGGGTAGCAGGTGGGGAACGTCTCAGGTCATGATGCTACAGCTATACAGAGGCCTCATTCTCTCGAGATTATTATACGCCTTGCCGCTGATTCAAGTCAGCAATGCGCAGTCTTCAGCCATTGAGACCCTGCAAAAGATTGCAGTTAATTTCTGTCTGGGGTTACCAACATACTCTTCGAACATTCCAACGCTGGTTGTAGTGACGATCAACCTTGTCGAGAACCACGGCAGAGAGCTGACGGTTCGCCACATTGCAAGGCAAACATCCTGCCGGTCAACGGGTCCCCTCTGAACCATTTTCAAAGTTTTCCTCAATATCGCCTCTGATCTCTCGCTAGAGACTTCGAAGGCATTGTGAGCCCTTTAGATACTATCTAGTATCTACCCGTCACCAGCCCCTCACGCCTCGTCGCTGAACATCTGTGAATCCATTCCGGAACTAAGAAGCAAATGCTTCCACAGCCCAAGCTGTCGCTCGGAACCTCACAATACCGAATTAAGGTACATTTCCTAGGATGGATACGTGTATATGCCGACGGCTTGGTGCTTCATAGCCGCAAATCATCAACTGAAGTAGTTTTTATACCGGAACTAAAGATGGACAAATCAAGGAAACTCAGCTTTCACACTACATCTGCCACCGCCGAACTCGCCGTTCTTTGGCTAGTCCTCGACATCCTCGACAGTATCTCTCACTGTGGAAAGGCAGCGTTCCTCACAGACTCCGGAATAGCCTTACAACTTCTCGGTAGGCTTGAAGACGCCCCACAATTAGCCAGATACATTGGACACAGCACAAGAATAGAGTCCGAAGGATGGCAAATAGCATACCAATGTCTGTCATCACACGTCGGTATCTCGCTCAATGAGACAGCCAATCGCCTCGCTATCCAGCACACCACATTACTGTATCAACACTTGTTATACCAAAAATGTATGAGGCCAGACTTATTATTGATAAAGAAATAGAGGAACTACATCCGAACATGGGCGTCTACACCGGGAAGTCATCCGCACGCGTGCTTCCAAAGCTGTCTCGAGCCTCCGCTTCTCTACTGCACACACTTCGCACTGGTTGCGCCTTCATTGCAAAAGCCCTTCATCGTATGGACCCAACAAATAACCCAAACTGTCCGTCCTGTGATGTTCCTGAGGACCAAGACTATCTCGTCTGGACCTGTTCTACTCTAGCGGACGAAAGAAAATCGTTTCTCGACGGCCTGCAGCAAGCAGGCGTAAACAAGTGCTACAGCACTGGACATTCTTTTCCCCCGGGTTCTGCACGCAATGTCTCCAGAACATTCGCCGGACTCCTCAAGTTCTTGGAGGACACCAGTTTATTTGACCACCTCTTGACTTAAACAGCGCAAATAAGGTACGTAAGGAAGAGACAACAGGAAGGCAAGAGCGCTGACTCACAACTGAGGTTTTAATAATGAGGTAGTCAAAGAGAAGAAAGGTGTCAAGTGCGGTAATATTAATAAATTAAAGAAGGGAGAGGAAGTAAATTACAAATATTAACCTCTTTGTAAGGGCCCCAAAACCTCAGTTGTGAGTCAGCGCTCTTTCCTTCCTGTTGTCTCTTCCTTACGTACCTTATTTGCGCTGTTTAAGTCAAGATGTCTCACCCAACTCGCCCAGCAACTCATTTTGACCACCTCTAACAACGGTTTCTGGCATACACCGGGCGATGGCAACACATCAACGAACCCGTCACAAAAACTGTTGACCGAGCTGCGCGTGTGTATAAAGGCACTCTAGACCGAGCGTTCCTTTTTTTTTCTCTTCTCTTTAAGTTTTTTTTTTATCACTCTTTTATTTATTATTTTTCCCGGAACTACCTCTCCCCATCAAAAAAGACCAACATGTTCCACCTTTCTGCTGCTTTCACCACTTACTACCACTACTGAAATTACATCGCAACAAAGGAGTTTCTTGGCCAGTGGCGTTGCGTGCAAGTATCCTTGAGTCTCTCAAGTGCCAGAGAGCTCGTGTAAAGTCAAAAACATTCCAATTGAATATCGTTGCAACGCCCGTTTAAGAAAACAGGCTGTAGAGTCTAGACCTTTCCAAAAAGGGCTCCTGGCCGTTTCCATTTTCAGTGTTCGTGCGTATCGGCGCGTGATTTGCTCGCTTTCCGAAGCGACGAACATGCGCGTGCAGGGCTGAGGAGCTTGCACGCTTGGCTGAGGGCTCGAAAACAAATGATGGTGTATAAAAATCAATAAAATTGCCAAGCGCTCCAGCAACTTCAACTCGTCGCGGTAAAACGAACACTCTGAACCTTTAGCTGCTTTCTTTTTCCGCTCCTCTGTCGCTCTTTTCTCGTACTTTCTCTCGGGACGTATCACTAGAGAGTTTAGAAGATCGTTCCGATGACTCCGATAACGATATCCCCATACTGCGACGCCACCTTTGCGTATGCATCATATCGTTATCGGGTTCAGTTATCGGGGGTATCGGAGCTATCGGAACGATCTACTAAAACTCTCTAATGTCAGCGTTCGGGATTTGCCGCGTTCTGTTCCCGTCTTCACACCCCCGGCGCCGAGCGACGGGAACTATCCTGCTTCGGGAACGGCTATACAATTCCCAAATGTGACGGAAGACATTTCACGACAGAAGAAGAAGGATTGAAAATTATGTTTTTAAGATCGTTTCAAATAAAGGGTTTTGAGTGGTTGATTGAGTGTACATAATCCAACACGCTACATTACCGAGAAACACTGTCAGTGCGATGGCATCGTCACCGCGATTTACGAATGGCACATTCAGAGGGAGTTCGAAATTCCAAGCCCGAAGTGCATCACGTGGGAAAAATTGCCAAATTCTGACAGAAAAGTATCAAAAAAGTAGAATAGGCTTATTACTAAATTACACAAGCATCAAAGAGAATGCAGGGAATGTAGGTCTACGCTCCGCACAAGCTGGCGTCTGGCAGCAAGAACAGCCTCTGAAACTGGGTTATCGGCCCATCGCAAGTTCGTCAACGCCTTAATTTGGTTATTTAGTTCGAATCTTTTATACGGGAAGGCCAGTGCGTGCGACCCAGAAGGTCCGACATTCCAAGCATTTTCCTTGGTGCTTGGGTAATTTAGCAATTGGTTTGTTGCAGCTATTGGCGACAGGATGTTTCGGTGGCTCCCTCTTATGGTTCCTATCCCTAATGTCACGACCGAGATTATTAGAAGCGAGCGATAAGTTCGATGGTGCGTAAACAATGCGGCGGGAGCCTGAGTCATCACGTTTTTAAACCAACACCGTCAGAGTGGAGAGTCTGACTTTGTTTCGGTTTCCTTCGATGAGAACAGAAGTAATCCTACTCAAGACATCATAGTGAGCCTTTGGCCAATCGTGGAAGGCCGATCACAGTGACGCTCTTGGTCGCGCACGTTGCTCAATCTGTCATTTTGTTGTTAGATGTGAGCGTGATGAAACTTATAAGCTTTTGTGCACTACGGATTCGAGGGTATGATGTGAATCTTCAGTGAGTTCTTGCCTTCTGCACGCGCCAGACTGCTCATAACAACAAAGTGATGAACGAAAGGGACGTCAGTGAAAACACCCTTTGAAGCGGCGTTTGGGCAACTTCCGGTTACTTAGGAAATTTTGTTTGACTCAGTTGGCAAACGATAACGATGATTCCCTTTTTGATTATAATGCAACTGAATGCAAAGGTGCAAGCGAGCTGGACAAGAATGATGAAAGTACACTTACCCCAACTGAGCTAGTCCCCTGGTTAGCTCGGGCTGGTAGATGCGCACACTTGTAATGGAGAGGTCCCGGGCTCGATACCCGGACCAGGCGGATTTTTTCGGTCGCGCGCCAGTCACCTAGCTGTGTTTCGAGATTTGTGTTTGTCCCTTGTCCCTCTTGTTCCCCTTCTCCAGGGATTACGCCATCAACGAAGATCTCCAAGCCTCGTCTCAAGCATGGTTCTGAAAACTACACCCTGGAGGTTTCAGAGCCATGCTTGCACAAGCTTTAAGCTCATTGTCGTCGTTTGTCAACAGCTCACGACCACTTCGTCTACGACAAGAGGACCGATTTTAATTCCCGGCCCAGGTGGTCCAATTAGGTTATCACTGCAAGCCCCATGGTATGAAAAAGGTATGAGAAAGTCTACATGCCACCACCCAAGATGGAGCTATCAAATACCCAGAGCTTACCTGCATAGACTACATTAAACTGCTCATATATACTTCGCTGTGGAAACTCAATCAAAACACACCGCCGTCTTCGTCCTCGTTCTCTCGAGGAGGCAAGGTGATGGCCTGTGGGTAGCCAGCTGGATTCAACCGGACAAGCTCCAACCAAGTTATTGCAGCCCACCATAGCCAAGTCTAGCCAAGTTCCCCCATACCCACACCGTTGCCTACCCAAATAGCTGTGCTGCCAGAACTAGCCGGTATTTCTTTTTCTAAGCCGCTAGACGGCGTCGTCGGCGCCGCAATTCTCAAGATGGCGGCGCCGTTAAAGAAAAATGTCTATAGGTGGCATTCACCGGCGGCCATAGCTGAGCTCGCTGCTCAGCACGTGCTGACGGCAGGCTTCCACAACGATTTCGACACGCAAACTGCACACCATCAAGATTGTCTTCTTTGGGAGACCGTAACATACGACCTCATACCGAGCATGCGCTGTGAGCAGTCACCTCAAATATGGCATCCCGTCAATCGATACTTGCTGTTGTCAAGCAGTCCAAACTCCCATCTAAATATTAAGGTGGTCAGTTGAGTGAGTTGGTACTGATTGAACATTATGGGTAAAGTGTAAAACTCGTGTGAGCAAAAATCGCGTCGCATCGCAACCGCCGCGTGGCGTAACTATAGACCTATTGCTATATTACCCAAGCATCAAGGATAATGCAGGAATTGCGTTCCACGCGCCGCACGTGCTGGCCTCAGCAGAACTAAATTTTCTAAAGCAAAAACCTAAAACAAATTGTATCTTGCACGCGCGCTCGTCAACGCTTTCTTTTGGTTATTTACTTCGAATCTTTTTTACGGGGAAGGCGTGCGCGTGTGGCGCGTGGAACACAAATCCTTGCATTCTCCTTGACTCTTGGGTAACATAGGGAGTATTCATCATGGCGGCCATAGCTGTGTGCGCGAATTCTGAGCGCGTGCAGTCGATGGCGAGCTTCCACAGTTCTTTTGCAACGGGCATTCCGCACCATCGAGAGTGCCGGTCTTAGCAGCCGCTATTGATGTGAGCTCGTTTTTGAGCATGCGCTTTAAAAAGCACCCAACAAATATGGCGTCCAGTGAATACTTCCTATACCACTAATGAGAGATGGACGCACCCACCTGGATCCCAGGACAAACCAAAGGAGAATCCTGAACGGACTCCTAGATTTTATCTACGAGGCCAAGATGGACGTCTTCATCTAATCCCTCCCTTTAGTTCGTGCCAGCGTCCAGACCGTGTAGTTACCGACGCCCTTCCTCTCCTTTTTCCCCTAGATTATGGCCAATAAACGCATTATGAGATGAGATGAGAGCAACGGTTGTAATGGTTACCCCGCTCAGCGGCACGAAGATTTTTCTCACATGCGTTTCGCGCTCTAATTCGCTTGCCTCCTCAAGCTCGAGTACCCTTGTAGCTCTGTGGCCGTCGCTCGAGTTGATTCCGCGGTTTGTACGTTGCACTTCTTTCTTACCTTCTTTCCAACACATGTGAGTGTGCGCTTGTCTGTCGTCTACGGGTTTCCCTAGGGGATCTGTGGCCGAGTAGGCTTAGCACAGGCTAAAGTAAGTGGATCCTGGGAAAGTAGCGCCAAGATCCCAGCATGGTCGCCATTTTGGTTCATAAACTGTGCAATTTCTCCTTGACCTTTTCATTCTTAGTGAGCCGACCTAAATTCGCTGGTGACAGGTAGCTTTATAGAGATGTTACTTGTATACTGCGAGTTTGCTATCTGCATACCGGCGAAGTAAGCGCACACCTTAGTACCGCCACCCCATGCGGTGTCGGTGCTTGGAGGCATTGAAAAATAATTTTCTTTTCTTGCAAATACGCAAGAACAACAATATGATTATAAAAGATTCGTGGAGACGATGGGCATGATTGATAAGTTGATTGCATGCACAGTGTCAAAGACGCTTGTAATGGAGATGAACGCGTTCAGTACGATGTTGATCTATGGCAATCTTGGTGCGACTGACTTAGAACGACCCTCTCGAAGCTTCGAAGATTTTAATACACCGAAATGGCGATTGCCATGGCAACGAAGACCGATGAGCCAATCACCTTGTGAGGGTTTAGTCGTATGTATGTTAGTCTCTGTTTGTGTCCGGATAAGCTATGAGCAAGTGGAGCGAAAGCTCGCACTGCAGAATGCAGGGATCCTGGATTCAATCCCCACCCCACCCCTGCCCGTTTCGATCCGGATAATCATCGTCCGGCGTGCGGTCGTGTACCACTACTGCCTGGTGCACGTTAAAGACCCCAAGCTAGCGGTTGTACTGCACTGGCTAAATTACTCATATAGAGTGGGTAACAATGTCGCCATGTTCAGCCAGCCTAACCTCCTGCTATATATAAAACTAACAACTAATTACTTACGTGTTTCCCTCCGATGTCCTTGTCTTTTTGTGTGCCACTTTAAACATGGTCCCAGCTCAATATCTTCGAGGCTATAGTGGAGAAAGGTTGCTGAGTTCCAACATCACATCCATAAGGCACGTAGCCAGGATTTTGCTTCCGGGGACAAAATGGTTTATGAGGCAGAGGAGAGGGGAGAGGTAACGTCATGTTCTCAAACTTTCGCATTCTATCATAACCGCTGCGTCACATTCTCACAAAGTTTGAGCATTCTGCGATGTATAGTTTATTTACCCAGGCCTCAAAGCACGGTTGTCTTTTCTCGGGAACGTCCTGTGCATCGAGGGGCTTCACAAACCCACCATATCTTTACTGCAGCCGGTCTTCATTTGAGCACTGGATATCTGTAATCAAGGAAAGACCAAAAAAGGCGACGTTGTTTGCTGTTTTGAAAAAAAGAACTCGAAACATTCCGAACTTGGGAGCGGACTATACTTTGTGCGGATCAATCAAAGCCTTGAAACAAGGTACCGCACTATGACGAGCTGCGGGATTTCGGGAGTGAAAGGTTCTATTATGTGGCACTTCACGACCTTGATCAACGGTGAAGACATATTCTTCTGTGGGACGGAGCGCCATTGTGGCGCTGCTGCTGGCATATCAATGCTAACGCTGCGCGCTGAACAGGTTTTTTTTATTATTTAGAGAAAAACCTGCATAGCCGTAAGGCATTATTGCAGAAAGTAAGTTACATGCTTTTTTTTTTTTACCACGTGTAATACAAAGATGCACTATATTTCTCTATGACGACTGTAATATAATATCAAAAACACCACTGACTACCAGAGAACATCTCAAAGCTTTCCCTTGAACACATCTATCGGCAACCTATTCCACTCTTCAGTGGTTTTGGGGAAAAGGGAATAAGCGAAAGTATCCATGACAGGGGTATAATCTGATTTTGTGCGGGTGGTCTGTTCTTCCTGAAACATAGAAAGGTTCCTGCAATCTTGTACTCAGTACCTGAAATCTCGTATTCAGCAGCTCAGATACATTTTTCAACCATTAAGAGATTTTTCGCCGGAAAAATCTACGGAACTAGGGATCGTTAGTTGCAAGCTCCTGCTCGCCCTGTGGCAAAGCTGAACCGATTGCAGATTTGTAGGCAAGCGACCGAACACAGGACAGGAAACAAGGCATAGGCAACACGCAGTATCCGAATGCCAACAAAATGACCAAATAGATCGTCGCAGGTACGCCCGCCTTCATGTGCCCTCTTCCACGCTTTTTTTATTCAAGATATTTTGAATGGCACGTCACGCTTGGAGCTATCGAAGTGATGGTGACATCATCCGAATTTTACACCTTTTGTCTGAAGCTAGAGTTGTTGTTCCAGCGGAAAGATTGTGACGCCAATGCTCGATATGGCGACAATGGACACGTTTTCCGAAATCGCCGCCTCAGGGACTTCATGTAAGAAAATGTGCGAGCGCGTCTTCAAGTGAGCACGAACATTCCCTCGACCAAGAAAATTAGATCCTGCTGGCTTTATAGAGCTGCAGTGGCCTAGTCTGGGCTACCCCAAAGCCCCTTGTGTGCCCATTTTGGCTTCACCTTTGCTCCTAAGGTCATTCAAAACCGTTTCCTTCATCTTTTTCCGAGTGCGCACGTTGTTTTATTCTCAAAATCCTCAAAACCAGTTTTCCGCCAGGTGAAGCCAAGGATTGAAAGCGATTTTGTGGACACTCTCTTGTGTTACTTGTGTTTCCCTCTTGACCTTCCTAATATTTTTGTTTTGTTTTTGTTTTTGACAGTGAGAAGGTACAGGCGCTCCTCCTCGTCCTTGGCTGCTGGGAGACAAAATACTCGTCCTGTTTTTAATCAGCGACAAAGGCTGTTGTCTTTTAGAGCGCAGCTCTTAGGCGCCCGTTTCCGGCTTGAGCGGCGTCGCCGTCGGCGTTGACGTCGCCGTCAGCGTAACGACAAGGTCACGCGACCTCTAGGTCACGACTTCTACGCGACCCTTGAGGTCACGTGACCCCCAGTCACGTGACCCCCAGGTTACGTGAACCCCCCTCCACGCCTTCCCCTCCTCCTCAAGAGCTGCGCTCTAACTCGGTGTTACAGGGATTTGTAAACGGCTTTCATTTTTCATCTTTTTTATAGCTGATGTTTCTTCTTGAGCGTGCACGTGTGTCGTTCCCTCGCGTACTCATCATCTAGCCGGGCTGCCTGATCACCCGCTAGTTCGGCTGTTAGGAATATGCAACGCAGGACTATGTGTCAAGTCCGCCGAATCGCGTCAAGGCATATCACGAACATAATGTGGAATGCGTCATGAGTCGAGCCTGTAGCCAAACTAAAGCACGCCGGTTGCCATGCCTACAATACGTGACTCCCCTTGTTCCTAAAATTTTTCGGTACCCATTATATGTTGCATGTCCTGAATTATTTCAAAGTAAACTTGGATTGCAGAAGCTAAGTCGCTTCTTCAAAGTCACAAAGATCACGACCAAATCATGATTTTCAGCGAAGTCATCACAAGTAGTGCACCCCCTTTGACATTTTTATTCTTATATTACCAACTTGCAACCTACTTGCCGTGTATCTTCGAAAGTAATTCAATTACTTTTTCAAAGTATTTGCACTCTATTCATGATATTTCATAGTAAAAGTAACCTAAATACAGACTTAGGAAGTAATCCGCTACACAAGTAACGGATTACTTGAAATCCGTTATTTTTTCAAGTATTTTTGTAATTGCCACGTCACTTTTTTCGAGGTGTAATTTGTGATGTAATTCTGTTACAAAATATTGGTAACAGATCACTTTAATTACTGGTTACTTTTTAAAAAATATGAGCATAATACAGTAACTGGATCAATACAAGTAGAACATTCAGCAGCATAAAGAGACCAAGTTCAACAAAATATAAAATATCAGAAAGGTGAGAATAGCCGAAAAGAAAACACGATTTTTCGTATGACCGGTCACTAGAACCCCTAGAAAAACGGGCAAGGCATGTACAAATATACGAAAGACAAAGATCAAGTAGAAAGAACGCCGAGTAGGCTCTCCGTCGCCTTCCATCGTGTTTTTCTTCTCTCGGGCAGAAGATAGCTCATCGTGTTTATTTGTTTTTGTCTTTTACACCGTTTCACCCTTTCCAACTTCGACGACGTCTCCGCCACCTGCGCATACATCAAACGCGGGTCCGTACCCCCTCGATTCGCGGGTTCTAACTCGCGTAACAGACGATGCAGCCTAGCGCGAGGGTCGATTTCTTTTTGTCTTTGATGTGCGCTACTTTATTCTAGCACGTTCTTGAGGCACGGCTGTAAAGCTCCCGGCGCGAGGCTAAGAGCATCGTCTTCGGGGGTACGGAGGATACTTCTTTTGGTTTACTTGTCTGGGCATGATGGTCGAGTCCACGCCTCACTGTACAGTCAACTGATCACATAAAGGGGGGGGGGGGGGGTAGGCCATCTAAGGACTGCTGACGGAAAGACAGAACGCGTAAATGTGGTGTGATCCTCTATTGTTTTGTAAGACCGATGGCCACCGCTTCTCTTGCTCTCTATACCCTCCCCTCCCTGGCCTCCACAAATATTGGTGTGAAGGTGAGAACCGAAGGAACGATCGATAACCCGTAAACGTCACTTTTTCTCTGACTGGTCGGGTTTTCGGTCATGGAGTGTCCGTCGTCTCCATGGCCATCTCTTAATGCGATGTTCAAAATTCAGGCCATTGAGGAGAACGGAAACCTAGAGTTTCATTGCATACTTTGCTTGCTCAAAAAAAAAACACATTGTCATCAGCAAGAGCAACAAACTCTAATCTACGGAAACACATCAAAGTAAGCTGGGACACCACTCTGCGTTGGCTCTACATTGTCATGTTAAAACCAAGTTTTTTGTTTGTTTTTTTGTGAATAAAAGGCGGAACATTTGAGTCAAAAGGGAGCTTTCGTAGATCGACTTCTTTAGCTCCGATTATCGTAGCGGAAGTAGACGCTGCTACTGAGCATGCGCACCACTAGCTTTGTCTGCACAATTCCAGGGATCCTTTCCGGAGGCCGTAAGCTAGCGGGATGGCTGGTGTGGTTGCATCTTTCGGTGCCTTGTCAGCTTACAGGTGAACGGAGTGCACCTACACTCTTTCTCTTAAATGCAATATTTTATTTTGCAAGGACTACCATAATACGAGCGTATGAGAAATGAAAAGTTGTGTTGCAGAACACTTTCGAAATATATCAAAATTGGTTCTATTGTTATGTGTTTTTTGTTGATAAGTGTACGCAAAAAGTAACGTGAAAGTAATTTGTAACGTAACGAGTATGTGAACGTTGCTTTTCAGCGAAAGTAATTTGTAACGGTAATCCATTACATTTGAGGCTCGGTAATTTGTAATTGTAATTCATTACATTTTTCAAGTTACGAGCACATGTCTGCATAAACTACTCTAAATACATTTGCAAAATGGTATTTATGAATCTTATCTTAAATACCTTTGTTCAGTATTTGGCACCCCATTGGTTCATATAGACCAGGAAGAGCAGAGGACCCAGCACAGAGCCCTCGGGGACACCAAACTCTACTTTTACATATTCGAATTTTTTCCTACCAAGTACAACACACTGGGAATAATAATCCCTGGAGGAGGAGGAACAAGGGAGACAAAGGACAAACAGAAATCTCCAAACACAGCTATAGGTGACTGGGGCGCGACCGAAAAATCCTCCTGGTCCGGCTATCGAACCAGGGACCTCTCCATATCCAGTGGAGAGCTCTGCCAACTGAGCTAAACCGGAGTTAGACGTCAGTAGAGCAAACGGGTTTCATCAGCTGCCACCAGTTTGATGGCGCGTTCACACTGGAAGCGGATCCGCGTTCGCCAAGCGGATCCGCGCGTTCTCAACCGCAAAGCGGCTGAGATCGAGCGGTTTGAGCGCGTTTCTGCCAACCGCTTCGGGACCGATTTCTCCCAACCGCTTTCACGAACCGCAAAGCGGCAACCAATCGGAACGCGACGCTGACGTGACGTCAGTGTCTTTCAAAACAAGATGGCACCTGTCGCTGGCGAGGCGTCTAAGGCGCTGTAGTCCTAGCGTTACAGGAGACAAATCAACGGAGAAACGCGATGTTCACGTCCGTCACTTGAATCCGCCGCGAAAAGATTTGACTCGTAATATTAACGGGCTTCGCACCGGTGATTTGGTTCGGGTAAGAGTTTGTTTATTATTCCGGGTGCCACAGCCCGAAGCTCGCTGCCTTGGTAGTCTCTGCCCGTAGAACGTCGGAACCCGCCCCTGATCGACCGAAATGTCAGCTTTTGTACCCAATAAGATAATCGCGTGAACTATTGAAAGCATTCAACACCGTGCATGATCACCACGAAGGCCGATAGAGACGTCGTGAGCCCGATTGCTTATCCAACGCAACACCGCGGAGCGGGCAGGGTACCTGTGCTAGCTCGACCCGTAACGAGTACTACTACCAAAAGAAATAAAAGGAACATACTCAAGAAATAAAGTGTACGTACCAGACGATGCAGAGGTAATCCATACGGCGTTTATTTGAGCTTAATGTCAAACAAACAGTAGACTCGATCGACGTTCGAGAGACGAGAGGAGAGTCCGCCACCAACGAAGCTACGACCGGCTAGCACCGAACACATTCCCCACACCACGGTCCACCGAAGGCTCTGGGTCCACCCCACCGTTCACAACTTCGAAAATGATAAGAGCGAACAACGAGGGAGAACACTGGCCCTCTTTCCCGAAAAGAAGGTCAGCTATTCATGCGGGAAGGGTCCACTTCGAAGAAAAAGTCGGGGGCATCCTGTTCTGAGTCAGCAAGGCGCGCCTAGCTGGGCTTTTCTTGCGGGCGAAGTCGAGGGAAGTACAGGCGAGTTTTGCGGGTCCATGTCTCTTCTTTTCGCTGCCCGAACTCGTGATGCGTGCGAACATCCCGAAGAAAAATTTTCCGGGTATTTCCGGGTGCCAAAATAGCAAACTTTTGGCTTTGGATCGTGGATTAAAGTGGATTTTGGATTGTAAAACAAGGTTGCCAAACGCAACTCTCGAAAGATCACGCGTTATCGCCGAGAAACCTCCAACCGCCTTCTCGCCAACCGCCAACCAGTGTTGCCGAATCGTGGGAAATCTCCCATATTGTGGGAAAAAGCATGACAGCCAGGGAAGAAGGGAAGCCAAGAAATTTAAAACACATGTAAAAAACGTGGGAAATAATTTCAATAAAAAGCTAAACCGGGGGGGGGGGGGGGGGGGGGGGGGGGGGGGGTTTGTTCTGTACGGAGGCCAAAAAAAAAGAGGGGGGGAGAAGTTGTTCTTGCTGGGATGCAGAACTGTTTCTCACAAAAAAAAATTAAAGGGAGCGAGGGAAAGGGAGTAAGAGTGACTATGGATGATGTTGTGAATCACTGGCACGCGCTCACTTGTACACACACACATGTACACGCCCACACGCACACACACACACACACACATAGATGGGCACGCCTTGCTTCAACAAAGACAAAGAATGTCTTTTCTGGCTTGATGTACTCTGTCACAGCCTCTCTGACAGGCCGGTGGTGCTCAGGAAGTTTAGTAGCAGTTGCTGAAGTGAACGACGCCGGCGTGTAGTTCCAGTCGGGTATAATATGTCATCTATTTTCGGTGCCGTCATGCCAAATTTGGATAGTTCTTGGAGGAATTCATGTCGCTGTATTTCATAAATGTCGCAACGCAGGACAACGTGTTCAATAGTTTCCTCTTCGTCACATGAGGTACAAATAGGGCTGTCCATGATGCCGATTTTATGTAGAAAATATTTGGTAAACGTACTATTCGTTCGTAGTCGCATTAGGAGGGTGTTATTAGCGCGGGAAAATCCTTTGGTAACGCAGGGCTGATGTGTCGTTTGACTTGACGGAGCAAGATTTTCGATGTGGGCTTTGACAAGACAAAGCGAGTCCTTGAAATTTGTTGGGCTTTTAATGCTGGGGGTTTGGTTGTGTGCTTCCCCAGCCAGTTGGTCAGCTTCAGTATTTCCAGGAATTCCAACGTGTGATGGTACCCATTGGAACTGTACGGTGAGGCTTCTCTCCGAGAGAACTTCGAGGAGTTTGATGATTGTGGCAACTTGTTCGTCACGGGATCCAGGTGTCGCAAGCCTACGGAGTGCTGTACGAGAGTCTGTTATAAGAACAGCCTGTTGTTTATACCACGCAACGTTACTTGTGACGATTGTAGATAGAGCCTTTTTCATGGCTTCCATTTCAGCTGTTGTTGATGAAACTAGTTTGTCAAATCTGCCACTCCATCTAATGTTCATTGCAGGAATGACAAAAGCAGCTGTTGCGCTCTGTCGGCCTCGATGTACAGAGCCGTCGGTGTATATTCGAAGTGCTTCGGGGTATAGCAGTGCGATAGCCTCTTCAGCGACTCTTCGAAGAACGATGTCGGGGGTGTCTTTCTTTCTGCGAATCCCTGGTAAATGCTCCTGGTACAGGAACGTGTGCTGGCGCCAGGGGGATAGTCTACATAGGCAGGCGGTGTTGTGCTACGTAATAGTGGGTCCAAGAAATATACTGTCCTCAAAAGACGGTTGAACCTTGACTCTGTTCTTTCTGCTAGGCGTCTTATAAGGTCAGTTCCAGGTATTGATTTATGAAGTCGTATGAGCTGTTGCATGAGATTTCTTGTAATGCGGAGTGGTAGTGGTAGTGTGTCACTCTCACAGTACACCTTTTCGTTTGATGTCGCTCGAGGGACGCCAAGCGCCTTACGAATGCCTTGGCGTTGAATACGTTCAAGACGAAGCATTTGAGTGTTTGAAGGTTTGGCGTATGGGAGGGCGTACAGCATGCGTCCCATCACAGTGCTGTCGTGCAGTCGAAGCATTGAGGAGGTGGAATTCCCCACGATTGACCTCCTAGTCGACAGACTGCGTTGGTAAATTTGGTTGATGCGGTTGCTATGGCGTCCGCCTGGGGTTTTCCCTGAAGTCTTGTATCAAGGGTTGCTCCAAGGAAGCGGTATGTTGTGACTCGCCGAATCGTCGTAGCTCCCAGGTATAAGTCAATGTTAGGACATGACCTCCTTTGAATATGTGGGAAGAACATGTAAGCTGTCTTGCTTACCGAAATTTCAAGTCCGACCGTAGCCAGGTACAGTTGAACAGAGGTTATTGCTGGTTGCAATGATCGGCGGAGGATGTCGCGTCTCAAGTGGCTGGCCCATAGGCATACGTCATCCGCGTAGATAGAACAGTTGACTCTTATCGGTCCACGTGGAATCTCTTGTGGCAGGCCAGCCATGGCGAGGTTGAAGAGTATTGGACTGAGGATGCTACCTTGGGGAAGGCCTCTAGTTTTCCCATGTATGCTGCTCAACGTAGTTCCCAGTCGAACCTGAAACTGCCGACCGGATAAGAAATTTGCCAGAAATGTCTGAATACGGCCGGTGATGCCCATAAAAGTAAGCCGCCTAAGAATGCTCCCAACATTTACGGTGTCGAAAGCTTTCTCAACGTCAAAAAAGATTGCAAGCGTAGTTTGTCGCCGAGCCCTTGCATCCTCTATGCTGCTGATTAAGTCAAGGATACTATCTGTTGCACAAAGGCCCTGGCGGAACCCTGTCATCTCATTCGGTAACAGTTGATGTTTCTCGAGGAACCATGTCATCCTGTTCTGAATCATACGTTCCATTAATTTCGCAACACATGATGTTAGGGCCACGGGTCTGTAAGAGCACGGATCGTACGATGGCTTCCCGGGCTTTAGAATCGGGATGATAATTGACATTTTCCACTCTTCCGGAATGTTTCCAGTCATCCAGATAGAGTTAAACAATTTTAACAGTCCAGTGAACCCTTCTATGGGTAAGTTCTGAAGTGCTTGGTAAGATATGCCATCCCGCCCTGTAGCACTTCGCCGACGACATTGACGTAAGGCAGTTGTGAACTCTGAGGAAGTAAAGGCGTCGTCAAGTAGATGGCTGGAAATATTTGCCGTAGGCGGCACTGGTGATACTGTGGGTTTCCCTTCGTATGTGCGAGCAAAATCTTCGGCAAGTTCCTTTATTGTCTTAGACATAGCGAGGGCGAGTGTTTCAAATGGTTGAATGGGGCATCTGTCACCGGTGAGGGATCGTATGATTTTCCATACTTTAGTCCCCGGTGTGTGCGCACTCAGTTCCTCGCAGAAGTTCCACCATTGTGACCGTTTTAAATGATTGGCATATCTTCGGAGTGTGGCCGAAATACGATTAAATACCGTGCGATTAGAAGACGTTGGGTGGCGTCGTAGGCGACGCTGGGCTCTTCGACGCGCAGCGGTGAGGTTAAGTAGTTTTAAATCCGGTGAGGGGAAGTGGTCTGGTAGACGGACAACTTTTGTGTTTAACATCAGGGCGCAAAGTATAGTCGTGACAATGGGAGCTGTCGATTTACTCACAGAATTTCGGAACTCGTCCCAATTAGTCACTCGGTACGATTTTGTGTTTGGCTTGCTGCATTCGGGCAGTGTTATCCAGATAGGAAAATGGTCACTCCCCATAGTGTCTGGAGCAATTTTCCAAGAAAGCTTAAGAGTGGGATCATAAGCTGTAACATCGAGAGCTGAAAATGTGGAAGGTGGCCTGAAAAAGGTTGGGCCGCCTGTATTAGCTATAGACAGTTGAGTAGCTGAGAATATTTCTTCTAGTCTTCGACCTCGGTTGTCAATTGAATCACTTCCCCAAAGCGTATGGTGCGCGTTAAAGTCACCGCAAACAACTAAATTTGGCTTGTGTCGATTGCACCAGTCTTCAAAGGCGTCCATCATGTCGTATTCTTTGCCTGGCCTGATGTAAATGGACATAACCGTAATGGTGGTTTTCTTAAAAGACACCTTCACTGCGACAAACTCGGCATCAGCAGTATTTAAAGAATCAGTCGGAATTTGACATCGAGGTAACTCACGACGAACGTATAATGCAGCACTTCCATTAGGAAATGTAGAAATTGAAGGGCAGCAGTAAGTCTCGTAACCTGATATCGAACGGTTGTCGGGAAGTCCTGCCTCCGAGAAAGCAAGGATGGGGATCGGGACCCGCTGAAGGTACAAGGATAATTCTGAAATCTTGGCTTGGAGTCCCCTACAGTTCCATTGAAGGATTGTGGGCACAACATAAGTTATGTGGTCTGCAGGCATCGTCACTTTAAATTAAGATGCAGTTATAGTGTCTTTTTACAACGAGAGAATCAAGCTCTCCAGTTGTAGAATGCCTTGAAGTGCTTCCCTGTGTGGTCCTTGTGGCATGCTCATGAGAACCTGACGAAATGTCGAAAAAATTGCTTGAATTATGGTTACTGCAGGCCGATTTGTTTCTGTTGGGCGTCCCTCCAGGGCGCTGCTATAACTCTTGTAGCGTCGTGCCTTGTGCTGAAGCTGTTGTTGGGTGTCTCGTGAAGATGACGAATCATGCGCGTGATTCGCGCTGTCAATCTGGTGCTGAGGTAGAGACGGAAAATCTTCCTCTTCGTCCGACATCTGTTGAGAAGTGGTGCTCCGTAGTTTAGCGTGAGGTTTTCTTTTCTTTTTTGCTGCCTTCGTGAACCTTGGGGTCGGTGTTGTCTCAGCAACGGCATGCGAGCTTGAAGGAGCTGTTTCTGTTGGTAGTTTTTCATCAGGTCGCAGAATTGGGCCGCGCAGAAACGCCTTCGTGCGCGCCAGAGCTGCAAGGCGTACTTTGCAGTTTGCGTAATCTGCGGGATGAGGGTCACCACAGTTGGTGCATTTCCTGACATCTTTAGGACAGTCGCGGTGGTGATGCGGTCCACTGCATTTCTTGCATGTGAGGGAGCCTGTGCAGTATTTTGCCACATGTCCCATTGCTTGGCATTTAAAACACCTCGGGGGTGCATCGGTGTGGTCATGAACGCGGTGAGTTGAGAAGCCAAGGCTCACCTCTGATGGTCGTTCTGAATTTGGGCGAAAGGAGAGGACCACTCTGTCTGTCGGAGTTGTCTCTGTGGTGATTCCATTTCGTCGATAAAGTCTTCTGACGGCAACCACGCCTTGCGGCTGAAGATATTCTCTCAGCTGTTCCACGGTGTACCATCGAGGTATGCCTTTGATAAGTCCTTTGTTCTGTGTGTAGGCTCTCGGAAGAGACGCTTTGATGGCGACGCCGCAGAGTTCGGTGACTTTAAGTAACCGTTTCACAGCGGCTTCTTCAGCAACGTCTACGAGTAGGCCTCCTTTCTGAGTAAATCTATGGTGAAGAATCTTTCCACCTGCCGCCTTTGTTACATCGACGCTAAGATGCAGTGGGTTCACGTTTTGAAGCTTGGAACCGTCTGTTGCTGGCAACAGCAAGACAGGAACTCCTGTAGTCCTGTTTCGTCGGTGTGTCACAACTGTGAACCCATCGGTTTCATCAGTGGACTCCATCGCATCCGAAGAGTCGTTGTGATGGTCCTCAATAACTGTAGCCTCCAATGAATGGCTTGAGTTGTCATTTGTTAATTCGTGGCGTTCTTCTGAGGCCTCCTGGATGTTTTCGTCATCTTTTTGAGTCTGGTCCAGGGCAGGTGTGGTCTGTGTTACATGGAAGCCTTTCCTCATCGTGTAGAGTGGGTTGGTCCCCATTTTTGCGGTCGTTGCGTCAGCTACCGCCATTAGGCTTATCCTGGCTGTCGGTGCGGCCGCACCTGACCACGTCTTTTTTCCGGTCTTTTGTATTGGTGGTTTTGTCCCCGCCACCAAGGAATGCTTTGGTCCAGCGGCGGAAGGGTTTCCGTGTTCTGCCGTTGGCTTTTGAGGGGCCATAACCCCCGAAATGGGCAAAAAGGGAAAAAACGCTGGAGCTATGAAATTTACTGCTCCTACCTTGGAAAAACTTCTTCTTCCTAAACTAAACCGGAATTTGGTAATTGTCTTATCTACATCGAACAAGAGAAAGAGAAGAGGCACTAGCTACTCAGACAGTTTGCAAGTCTGCCGGTACATTACTGCCGGTTCGCGCGCTTTCCTCCCCGCTAGCTACGCACACACGTCCTCTGTCAGTGCGATAGATCATGGATTACACAGTGGGTGGGTTCCCTTTCACATCTTGAAAACAAGCAGGCGATTTTAGTTATGTTAATGGCCCGCTTGCCTTCATTTAGTTCCCCTGGTTCACTCAACCAAGGTATAATGCGGAAAAGAAGGGGAGGGGAGACCAGTTTGCAGTATGTCAACTTCTACATTTCGTAATTTATGCGATGCAAACTTCTACAAAACGAAAACATACGGAAGGTGTTTTTTGCATTTAAATATACTTGGCGTCATGCGTATCTTAAAAACGACTTCTGTCAGTAAAATGGTGTTGTGGGAAAGAAAGGGAATTTTTGCGGCTCGACGAGGGAAAACTGAAGTGGCAGTGCGGCAACACTGCCGCCAACCGCCTCTGGGTATGTCTGAACGGGGTCGTTTCTCGCGAGCCACATCCGCAAACGCTTCGCGAACGCGGATCCGCTTCCAGTGTGAATGGGCCATTAAGCGCGAAACACATGCGCGTCAAAACCGTCTCGGTCCGGCGTGCGAACTGTCGGGAAGACTGCGTCTGGAATCGCCGCACAGGACAGTTCGCGACACATGGCTTCCGACGCGTCGTTGCGTCGCTCCGTTCAGCTCC
Source organism: Ixodes ricinus (assembly GCA_037355805.1). Lineage (NCBI taxonomy): Eukaryota > Metazoa > Arthropoda > Arachnida > Ixodida > Ixodidae > Ixodes > Ixodes ricinus. The sequence continues at coordinate 54,794 of JAZHYW010028491.1, read as the reverse complement.
GTCGAGTTTTGTCAACCTCTACGGAATGGATGGATGAATGCTAATGGCTATACTCTATAAAGTATGGTAGCCGCGCCACCTCAGCCTAGAAAACTAAAATACTACCCTCGCCCTTGGTTTTTCTGACTTTAAAGCAAACATAATATTTTTATTACATTCTATTAAAGTGTGCGTGTGTAGAGATTTTCCGTGAGGTTACTTTTCTGCTCAACATCACTTAATCACGACGGACCGCAGCGCACCTTAGGAGCCATCCCAGCGAAGCAAGCACTGCGTACAAATCACGTGACTACGCACACCGCGCATTGCTGCGTCTCTCCCGCTAGCGTTGACGTGACACTCACACGGCATTGGAATGCATCGTAGCGTCCGCTGCTCTCCATCGTAAGGTGAAACGAGTACATTCGGGTTTCGACGGCCTCTGATCGGTCCCCGAAGGCCGGCTTGCTATGGCGCGCGAGATCAGCAGCTTGTTTTGCGGCGCGCGAGAAAACTCGATGGCGTCCATCTCCTTCACCGCGCACCGCCACTACCGCCACATGTGTGCGTGTAGGCGTTGTAAAAGGGGGGATATCCGCTTCCCCGAACCGCCCGAACCACGAAGCGCCTCCCCGCCCGATCGGGCCGAATGTCACGTGACAACATGACCTTCGCGGCATCCGTGCTGCCATTGGCTGCGGCCGTCCGAAAATCGCACAGCCGTGCGGCGATATCCTACAAGTTGGACGCACGCCGTCGCCGGACGGAGGCCCCGTCCGACGCTCCGTTGCGACGAAAACCCTTGCCCTCGACGTCGTTCCGGCGGTTCGCACGCCGAATCGGACAGTTTGGACGCGCATGTATTTCGCGCTTTACACCAACAAGGGTGAACGGCTTTGTGTTTGGAGATTTATGTTTGTTTTTCGTCCCCTTTGTTCCCCTTCTCCAGTGGTGATAAGAATCCTCTTCTCCGGGGATTGTTATCGTCATTCTTGTCCAACTCGCTCGCACCTTTGCATTTAATTGCGTTATCATCATAACCTTAAAAATACAGGCCGTTCACCCTTGTTGGTGTTAGACTGGTGGTAGCCGATAAAACCCGTTTGCTCTATTGACGTCCAACTCCTGGTTAGCTCAGTTGGTAGAGCGCTCCACTGAAAATGGGGAGGTCCAGGGTTCGATACCCGGACTAGGCGGATTTTTTTGGTCGCGCGCCGGTCACCTCTTGCTGTGTTCAGAGATTTGTGTTTGTCCTTGGTCCCATTTGTTCCCCTTCTCCAGCGATTATTATTGCCATCCTTGGCCAGCTCGCTGGCACCTCTGCATTAATTGCATCTTAATCGCAACACTCTGCTTTCGTTCACTTAAATAATACTTAATCACAGCCAGAACGTTGATATCTAGTAACAGTAAGCTAAGACGATATTTAAAAAAAGTCATGATCTACAAGATCAGACACGTTCACAAATCTAAACACTTCTACCGCTGGACGAAGCAAAGCGATCTTCATAACCCCCCCCCCCCCCCTTTAGCCCACCATGCACTGGCCACCCGATTCATGCAGGCCATGTTTTAGTAGTGGCCTCTCGAGCCGTCGACACGAATGGCGGCAGCCGTGAACGCACGTGAATGCGCGTTATTTTTATCAGCGATTTCTTGTCATTTCGTCAGAAACTTCTACAGTCTTCCTTTTACACACTTTTTTAGCGGCGTCTGAGCGGGGGGGGAGGCACGGGGGGACTTTAGGGATACCTAACGAAAAAGACACTGCAGTCCACAACTCACGCTTTGCACATACGAGGCAGTCCCCTAAGAAGAACCGCCGCCTTAAAGGGATTGTCCGGTCAAATTTTGTATTCGAGAAAACAATTGAATATCATTGTTATTGCCTCGAGACGCATCGTACGTGCAATATCTGAATTTTATATGCCCCTCTGCATGAGTAATTGAATTTATACTGCTCCAATCGCACTCTAGCGTAAACGCTGTTTTCGGTGGCAACATGGGAGCTCTGACGTCACACAACACAAAGCGAGCATTTCTGTCTCGTCGTTTACCTGCGAGTGAACGCCTCAGCGTGCTTCGTTTTTGTTGTTGTGCTCGACTTGTTTCGTGGTTGGGTGAGATTTTTGTTGCGCGGTTAGGTGCCACAACCACCGGGCAGCACATGCGAGCCAAGACATGACGTTCCACACTTTTCCGCGAGACGTGCAGTGACGAGCAAAATGGATCGTCGCCGTGCGTAGGGACTGGGTTCCCGTCAAGATCGAGATCCCGCTTATGCAGCAATCATCTCGCAGAAGAGAGCTACGAGCTGAGCTCTAAGCGGACAGAAGGCTCGTAAGCTGAGGTGTGATGCTGTGCCAACGATATTAAACTACGTCCATCCACTCCTCGCCCAAATCGGATCAATTTGTTTATGCAGCGAAACCGAAACCAACAGCTAGACCACCTGGAAACGATACCTGAAGTTGTATTTAGCACGCGTGCAGCCAAATTTTGTTTGACCCGCATGTGCAAATAGAGCATGGCTACGATTCACCAAGCTCGTCCAAGTCAAGTGACGACATGCATTTGAACGATTCGCCGGTTGCCTTCGACCCGCGGTCATCGCCTCTGAGGGAAAGACCCGCAGCCTCATCACCGATCCAGTGGATCCGCCGATATGTGTACCCAGATACCGCTTCGTGTACCTAGTTGCCGCTTCAGAGGCGAAATCTGCATCCTTTGCTTTGCAAGCGCTCCTAATTCGATCGGTGGCCGTCGCAGTTGTGTTTGCGCGAAACGGCATACGTTTGCTCGAAGCTTATGGCTGTTTTCGAGTAATATCCTGCTAAAAGGCGTCACTTTTTTTTTTTTTTGCACACGCTTGGGAACTGCAATAAAAGAACCGTATTTTAGTAGGGTACAGCCTAGGACAGTGGTTCTCAACCATCGATGTTTCGCGGACCCCTTGTGGATCGGCGGAGATGATGGAGGACCCCGTTCGTGGTGAGAGGAGAGGAAAGGTATAGGTTAAATATAATAATGATTTAATAAATGGATATAACTAAGGGCTAGTGTGAAGTAGACCTCTCTTATTGACGTTCACACAGAAAAACTCGCCCGAAAACTAAAACATTTCTTTTCGACCTGAAAAAAAATAAAAAAGACAACTTTGATTGCCGGGCTTGACTGATGAGGCAGGGCTTCGCGGACCCCTAGAATGCCTTCGCGGACCCCATTTGAGAACCACTGACCTAGGAGACTATATAATTCGAAACAAAATACAAGACATCCATCGACCAACGCTTGTTATCCCGACCATCCGACAAACCTTTGCGTTTTGTGACGTCACGCAGCAGCTACGGATGTCAGCCATTGACACTGGCGAAATTCGGGGTGCAGTTTCGTACATACGCTCATGAAAGGTTTAATTAATAACGGGAGATCATATATCAAAATAAAAATGTTGTTTGTCTACATGAAGGCTCCCTCGACGTAACGAGCGCAAAAACTTAAGTACTTCCGGTTTCGACCGGACAATCCCTTTAAAGATGCCGTTTCTTTTTTTTTCTTTTTTTTTATGATTTCATGTTTCTTTTTTGATGATTTGTTGCTGAATCCTAATTATAAACTGGACATTTGCACATGTGTATTTGACTGTAGCCCAACTTCGAAGTACACTATATAATTACGTGTCAAGCTTAATATTTATTTATTTATTTTTGCATCGAGATGCCTTGTTTTGTTCTGCTTCTTTTAATTTTTGTTGCCTTCCGCTAATTGCTACTAGATCGTACCAAAGACAGTCTGCAAACACTGTCCGAGGCGTACGGACGGTCAGATTGGTCATACGAAGACTGTCGGCAGCCATGTTCCAAGCATGAACCAAAAGCTTCGAAGGCCGCTTGAGGAGTATCCGGGGATATTACGCCTGCACCGGACATTGCCTTGTTTTTGTACGATGTATAAGAAGTGGGACTGCGGCTTTCGATAGTTCATTTCCTCTGCGTGTCAACCTTTTTTTATTATGTTTTCTTCTGGCGGTATTCAAAGCAAAAAGAAAGTTAAAAAGATCGAACGTAACAGAATCCGAGCAAAGGTACGTGCGCGCACGAATAATCCGGTCGTAAAATAATAACGATGTCATCACCAGGTAAATGAGGCACCTGGCGTGTCCGCCAGAATTTCACTCGCACTCAGCTGTCCGATCATTTTCCATTTTGTTTTCCGTGCGAAACGAAAAAAATAAGTAAAAGAAACATATTTAGTATACTTGGTAAGTATGCGTCACATCGCTGCTTTTCTCTAAAAAAATCATCATTACTTTCTTCAAATAAACAACAACAAAAAAGCGCGATGTTAACCGAATTTTTAATTTGATGGCGTTTCGCGGAGAAACCGGCAAAACCACCTTATCGATAAAACCGTGTTTTGTCGAGTTGGCAAAGTCCTCCAAAGATAGGTCTGCGCCGTTTCCTTTGTGCTTTCGCGCCTAGTTGACGCCGATGGGAAGTGGAAAGCCGCGTTCTCACTATCCATGACCTACTCGGCCCACGGGCACACTTTTGCCGCTGCCAGAAAACAGCGAAAAGGCTCTTGGATGGGCATCGAAGCGCGGAAGGAAGGTTCCTTCTATGGCGCCCTATCTGCAGCGGCACTCTATGGGGCTGCAGCCTGCAGTCTGATGGATCAGCATTACGTGTTCCGTGTTTTCCGAGTTTATATAGTTTCGCCGGCATTCAGACGATGTCTAGATTGTCCATTCTCTGAAATATATCGTTATTCGAAACTTATATTTTGTTTAATTATACCTTTATTATTTGTATAACGACTGATATCTCGTAAATATCAACACCTCATTTCGCCCAAGAAAGCGCCTATAGAGTGTGAGTTGTTCATAATAACGAGACAAAAATGCGTGTGCTCACCCAGTTCGTCCCCGAAAAATGTTCTCTCTATAAGGGGCATTCATATTAGCCGGGACCGTAACAACGATACCTGACAGAAGGTTATCAACTAAACAAGGGGTCTCCAAACTTTTGGCCGAAGGGGCCGGAGTTGGGAACCTGTCGTAGACTGGAGGGCAGGAAAATAAATAACGAAATATAAACCAGATAAACCTAAATAAGCTTTTCAATACACAAGCTTCACTGACTACAAATATAAAGAAACATGAAAAGTCGATTAATACAAATGCTTTATTTATTTTTTTACTTCAGTATGTTGTTAATTTTACGTTACAAAAAGAAATGTGGCGCAGAAAACTCACCAGGAATAAAACGAAGCGCATAGGAACTTTGGTATTTTCATGCAGGGCAGAAGACGAATGATGACAATATGCAAGCATTATGGCTCAAGATGCATGGCGCGATATACACGAGAACGGAAAGGAATTTCTACAGACATGAAACAGTGCTGGTTATGACAATGTGCTACACTAAATAATATGACGAAAGAACCCGCGTTCTAGTTCAGTGTTCTCTCATTATATCTTCTTTTTTTAATCTTCGTTTGCACTTTTATTGCGCGTCGCGGCACCATTTTTTTTTTTTCTTTTCCAGCGGTTTTTGGGTCGAGCGTCACAGGAAAGACCGCGGCCGTCCGCGGGACAGCGAGAACGCCTCCACTTGCCGGATCTGGCCAGCGGTCAGGAATTTCGAGAACACCGAGCAAATCGATGACTCACTTTTACTCCATCGAATCGGTTGTCACACCAAACGAACGTTTTTGAATCATTTTTTGATTCTATACGTATTTTCCCTCGTTTCGACCATTCATGCAAATGACGTCCAATAGACCTTTTCCTAAATTACCCAAGCATCAACGAGAACGCTGGAAACGTTGGTACACGCGCTCCACGCGCTCGCATTCCTTATACCATAGCTTCCTCTATATTGACAAAACCTTGCAGACAACGGATGGGAGAGAGAGAGAGAGAGATAAAAAAAATGTTATTTCCAGCGACGCTTAGTCCGCGTCATTTACATGTCTTTTGTCGGTAATCAGGCAGACGCCGGTGGTGAGGCGGGTTGCGTGGTCCTTTTGATGTGGACAATGTGCGAGACTAGCTGAGGCCAGAGCGTGAGTTGTACCTCCCGGGGTGGAGTGATCCAGCTTTCCCAGTTGACGGGTGTGCAAGGAGTTAGCATAAATGAGGTAAGGTAGTAGGGGGATGACTGCGCACGGGGACAGCTCCAGTAAGTGTGGAGGGCATCGAGTAGACCGTCGCACCTGGCAGGACGGGTGGCCGCACGCTGTTCAATTCGCTGTTGGATGCCGTCGTTAGGAAGGGTGAGCGTCTGGGCCTGCCAGATGAGGGAAGCTTCATGACGAGAAAAGAGAGCAGGTAGAGCAGGCAGTGTCTGCGCATACGGTGTTCTGCACGGTGCGCCTTAGGGCAATAGGTGTCCGGGCCGCGGTATTCGCAACTCCAACGCCCTATAGGTGGCGGGGCGGTAGTTCCAAGATGGCGGAAGAGACGGGGATAGATTCTCCAGGATTTCCCGTGCGCCTGCTCGCTGACGCTGGTCAGTGCGCTAAAAATGATTTATTTGTCTACAAATGCGAAGCGGTTAGGGCAGGATCATATTACAGGTGACGGAGATGTTGATGCGCGTTAGGAAAACGAGCATGCTGATATTTAAAAGTTGCAGAAACCTCAACTTGCGAAGCTTTGTGGTGGGCGAGCGCGTTTTAGGCACCGGCCACGTCACTGTTTGTGGCAGAATATTTTTGAGGGTGATGAAGATATCGTGTTTGCGCTTTGCCTGGCCATTAGTGCTCTAAAAAGTGAGCCGCGCACGGTGACCGTCAAGCTTCGGAAGAGCAGCGTTCACAGTATTGATGTCTTCGTGTCACAGGCTCGCAACTCGCTGCTCACCGTCTCGGTTTTAGTGTATTGCAACACGTGATCAAACTGCTCTATGGTTATTGATAGGAAGTTTGTTACCGCAGGCTACCGTGCGGTGTAGCATTACAACCGGAAGCTCGCGCTGCGCCTTTGAAGCACAATTTTCAGCGCGCGCCAGGAGCGTTGCCGTGCTCACGGTAGCCAACGGTAGCCTGCGGTAACGCTATGCTAAAACTGCCTATTAACATAATCGGCGTGTTTAGGGGTTTTATTTATTGCTCTATCAAAGATAAATATTTTAATATACCGTACATTTTTTGTACCGTGTTATTTGCAACGTTGCGGCCCCTCTCGCCAAAACTGCCCGTTCTAAGCTCTCGTCACGAACGGCTGGCTAACACAGACGCGCTTAAAATGCTTCGAGCATTTCTTTATTTGCTTTGTAATTACCTGAAAGCAAGTACGCGTATTCTGTCTTTTGAAAGTGCTTGGAATAAATGGTCATGTTCCTTGTAACGGCCTTAAAACGCGAACCCATTCCCGATGTGTATTGCTCGACATACCGTTGCGCGACCAGTTTTCTCCTACTTAGGGCAAAGAATAGACTTTTCGTAGACCGTACGCTAGAGCTCTACATTACTAGCGGGAGCGTTTGCCGTCACGTTGAGCACAGATTGAGCTGGCGGCCATGCACAAGACCAGAAATCCGCAGCGTATGCGATATACGAAAAGTCCCTAATGAAATTAGACATCCCGGTCCTTCGTGCAACGCTGTTGCAAGGCGAAACACAAGAATTCCTATTTTAACGCGCTCACTTTTTTCGTTAAAACGGCTTCACGCATCAAGGCCGACAGTCCCTGCCACCGTTTCCGCGCCGCCGCCGCCGCTGCCGTCCCCGCTCCTCTGGTTCTCCGTTCGTCCGCGAGAGGGCGAGCGGCGGGCTGGAGTTGCGAATAGGGTTGCTCGGTATTGAGGCTTCACGAGCAAGGGTATGAGCTTGCTCATTACCCGGGACCCCATGTTGGCCAGGCACCCACTTTAGTAGGTCGTTTGGGGAGGGGTGAGCATGCATGTGAGAGACTAGGCTGGCATGGATGTGGGGTGGGAGAGTACGGATGAGAGGAGAGGCATTTAACGGGCGCCCCGCTGCGGCGAGACGCCGAAACACACTTGCCCCGAGTATGCTCTCTGCTACTGGATCCTCGCACTCCAAATCTGCGACCAAGCGCTCTATGGCTCCGTCGTCGAACTGCCAGGCTTTGTGAGTACAGAGGAGGCTATGCTTGTACAAAAGATTCGGAGTAATAACCAAAATAAAGCGTTTGTAGAGCGCACGTGCCAAGTGCCATTTGTTTTAGATTTTTGTTTTTGAAGAGGTACTGTTGCAGACTCCAGCATGTGCAGCGCGTGTACCTACGTTCCCGGCATTCTCTTTGATGCTTGGATAATACGGCAAAAGGTTTATAGACCGATCTTGCCAACCAGTTGTGTTGCGCCGGCGCTGCCGACGTGCGTCGTAGGAACTTTATTATTCCTGCACGTGCGACAACCACGCCGCGGGCCTGCGCGAGCACAGCTCAAGACGGCAAGAACTGTCTCATGCTCTGCTGTCTGCCCCACGTGTGGACTACAGTTATGGTGGTGTCACACATGCATGGAATGCTTAGTGAGATTGGTTTGTTCCATTGTTAAGCGGCTGCATTACCATTGGCTATAAACGACTGCAATTCATTACCAGACCATATTGTTATAATACATGACACTAATAAATCAACGGAAGCTACTATCTCCTTTTCCTCCTAAGTCACAAAGCTATATTCCATTGTGCTCAAAATTGTATTTGTGCTGATTGCTTTTTTTTAATTGTATCCCACGCCCACGCATAAGTTTTCAAGGAAACCTAATTGATGGTGACGTTGACAACCTACAAACGCATCAAGTACAAAAGAAAATTTTAATAATGAGCATTATTTGCATGAAATTTCGGTCGTGTCCGAGATATCCAGCAACATCAACCCGCTGTCCTGGAGGGTAAACGTCGACACATCGAAAAAAATTCCTTCTTTGTTAGTCGTCCAAGGCTATAAAGGCGACTGTGCACTCTTAGAAAAAGGGTATATATATTCCTCCATAAAAGAAGGAATGATCTGTCCCTTATGTCCCTTTACAAACGAAGCAATGTTCGTCCCTGGAAACGGGTGAGCAAAGTTCCTCCCTTGTCAGCGCAGCAATGCGGAGTGCAAACTCGTCCGCTTCTTGCGCAGGGGTTGCAATGACATCAAAACGACGAGCTCTGATTGGTTGATTAGAAGAATAGTGCGTAGACCTCAAGGCAGCTAGCATTGAGGTCTACCCACTATCCGTCCAATCAGAGCCAATGAGAACTCTGCGCTTCTGACGTCACCGCAAACCCTGCAAAAGAAGCAGACGAAGTTGTGCTTCAGCATGTTGCGGCTCCGAATCGAGCAAATAGAGCTCAGTAACACTTAACGAGGACGCCAGGACGTTACGCATAGCGTAGGTCTTTACGCGGAACGCTGCTGCGATTCAACCGATAAGTGCTAGCATAGTTTTCGGACAGGCAATTACCTCGTGCCCCCCAGGCCAGCTAAGCAGCTAACACAAGAAAGGCAGCCAACCATATCGCGCACATCCAAGCGAGTCTCTGCCTCCGGAGCGAGAGCTGTAGAAAATGAAAACGTAACACGAGCCTTCCACGAACGATATTTATTGCCGAAGCTGGCTTCCCGTGCCGGTAAGGAAATCCGTTTCTAATGCTGTCACAGTCTTCTGGTTTTCAACAATGCGATGTTAAACGGAGAAAACCCAAACGCGGCCCCAGCGCACACATCACATCTCAACCTTTGCAATTCCCCGCGACACATTTCCTTCGTCAGCACCACACGTCACAGGAGTGGTAAAGCATTCGCAAAACCAAAAGTCGTTCTCGAAAGAGCGGAATCAAAGCAGCACTTGGCTCATTGCACGGTCCAAAAAATATCCCGAAGCGTGAAAGAAAGTTAAATCGCTAGCCACCAGATGGCAGGTGCAGGCAGGTGGCGCCAGAGCCGTTTATTGAGAGAGTTTGGCCATACATTGGTTTGAATAGGCGAGCATCTCGGGGCCAACCACAGGCCGCGAAACATCCCCTAGCGGTGGTCGTGTGCTCTAAATTTGTGACACGACTATGCTTCGTTTCACCTTATGTGCGAGCGAAGGCAAAACTAAAAGCGCGTGCACGGAAGCTCCGTGCGTTCAGGCTTTGCTCGAGCGCGCGAGCTGGGGAGAAATGCAAAAAGCGCTGGTCTCGCGCTTCTAGCTTTGGCTTCGCTCACAGATAAAGTGAAACCAAGTATAATTTGAGCCGTGCCGAACGGAACTCCGCGTCTCAAGACGCTCGCGCACCCCACCCTTTGCACTGCTTTCTTTCAGCCAGTCTCAGGACGCTGTTCTAGCAGTGCAGACAAAGGCATGGGCACGAGCGCGTGGCTTTGGAAAGTGCCTCCTATGCACGAGGTCTCGTACAAACAAAAGCGTTTCGCTGAGTTAGCCTCACGCGCCTGTGCCTTTGTCTTTACTGCAGACATTTGTGAGATGGAGTAGAGGTCTCCTGATTGGTCGACGCTGTGTCACAAATTTAGTTTACGCTCTAAGCGTGGGGGGAATATACGGCGCTGGCGGCGGCCTTTGCTCCGCCTATTGTCCAAACTCTCCTAATATACGGCTCTGGGTGGCGCCAGAGGTGGCGCTAAGGGTGCCTACATGTCTGTCTGTCTCAGGGTGAAGACATCCATTGTTGCACTGAATGTTTTAGCGCGTGACGCTCTCGCGCACTCGGTACGTGACCTGGGCGCTAAAATGGCGTCTATGCATTAGCCAAAGCTACGCGCTCGAGCTGAGTGACACCGGATTGCGCGCACTTCAAAATGCATAAAAACAATTAAGCGTAAAACTGGCTGAGATGTCACCACTCAAGCTAAAGCGCGCGCTTGTATGAAGGCACTCTAGGTGGCGCTAGAGTTCCACTATATGCCTCCCCCGAAGGGGGAGCGTAGGTAAGCTAGTACAGGAACTCTAGGTGGCGCTAGAGTTCCTGTATAGGCTCCCTACGGGAGCCAGAGTTGCGCGTTTGATTCCACGTGCCGCGTGCCGCCCTCGCCGCTATTCGCCGAGATCCGATCACGTGATGAGCCGTATCAAGTGTCGTGCAGCAAAGTAGACGTTGCACGCGCCCTGGGGTACGTTCCCCGGCTTTTGAGCGCGCCGCGCGCCCCGAACGCGCGGCGCTGCTATTCGCCGAATTCAGTCACGTGAGGAGCTGTATCCACATGCCATGCATGAACGCGCAGCTCTGGCTCCCGTAGGGAGCCTATTCAGAACTCTAGGTGGCGTAAGCTACCGCCCGATCCAAAGGGCTCAGCCGGATTCATTCATCCATCCATCCATCCATTGCAAATGTCTAGGCTAGGTGGCGCTAGGTACCATTCAATTCATTATCCACAAACAAAATTTATTTTGCTCTGCTATTACGATTTACACATCTATATTATGCACACACATTCACTTCGCGTGTCACAACGTACGATACCGTACAGTTCACATATAGGGAGGACATACAAATACACAACACATACAAACATAACATGAACGCACACTATCCCCTTCACTATCACAGTGGTAAGTTGGGCTAGTTGGCGTAGCGTTGTAAAATGATAAAAAAAGGCGAAAAACAACACGGACAAGGAAGGTGTTCACAAACACAGCGCTCTGTGTGTGTATACACCACTGTTGCCGAGTAGCCACTCCGGAGCTGGAACGATTCTGGAATCATTCCGCACTTTTGCGACCCCGGAATGAAATGGGAATGGAATTGCGGCATCGCTGGGGGAATGGAATGGGAATGGAATTAAATCCCTTTTGCCCGGAATGGAGTGGGAATAGAATGGGCTCGGTTTTATGCGAGCTGTGTCGATTTCCTCTAGGGCCTAAGGCTGATGCCGCAGTTCGCTAGCGCATGGTAAGCGGCTCTTGAAAAAGCATCATTGCACTGCAGGTGACTGACGGCTTCATTGTCTCATTGGCTTATGCCCCTTCGAGAATGGCGCGCCCTCGGCAAAGCAACCAAAACTGAATAGTTGCAGACGGACAAGGTGTCTATAGAAAATGTTCCTACATACAAATATCTTGGGATCCACTTCACCTCCAACTTTTCATGGGAGCCTCACATAAATTACGTTATTGCAAAAGCTAACAAAACCCTCGTTTTACTGAGGCGACACCTCTACCTTGCAACACGGGACACAACACTGATCGCATATTCATCCCTCATTCGACCCAGGCTTGAATATGCATCTGTCATCTGGAATCCGCATCAGTCATATCTAATCGATAAGCTAGAAGCCATACAAAACCGAGCCACTCGCTTGATACTTCGCAACTACACTCGCACAAGCATTACAGCACTAAAACAGCAACTTAA
>JAZHYW010028491.1:0-37500 GCA_037355805.1 Ixodes ricinus | reverse complement strand
TATGCATCTCTACTGTTGGGTTCGCCAGCGGATCGAGTTTTTAGAGATCACCGGGATGCTTTCGAGACGAGCGATGCGAGGTTTGTGGGCGAATACCGGCTGACCAAAGGGGTGACTCGCTGGCTGTGCGACCAGCTTCGCGGAAAGCTCCAGCGGCGTCGTGAAGGGCCCCGTGTGCTGACGGTCGAACAACAAGTCCTCGCAGCTCTACGCTTTTACGCCGCTGGCGGCTTCCAGGGAACCGTCGGGAGCGACGAAAACATTGGTGTTCACCAGTGCTCTGTGAGTCGCGTACTTGTTGATGTCACCAACGCTATCATCGATTGCCTCGGATCGAAGTGGCTGTGTTTCCAACAAACTCAAGCAGAGAAGGCGCTCACAAAAAGGAAGTTCTTCGAGCGATGCAAGTTCAGCGGCGTGATCGATAAATATTCTAAATACTCTTACACGATTCAACACGATTGTGTTTTCATTTGAGTGCACCCCATATAAGCGATTTGGCTGAGCGAAAAGCCAAGCAAGCAACGGTAACAGGCTTAAGTTGAGCTAGTTCGTTCATACTTCAGGTAGAGAGAGAATATATATAGTACTTTATTTTAAAGCAACTACTTCAGGTAAGGCCAGCTGAACTAGAATAAACATACACATAAAGAAAAGACCATACACACCGTGGGACTAACAACTGATTTTCTTTTTCCTCCTCTTCTACTACGAACCCAACTTGAGGGAAATATTCTCTTTTCTTCTTTTTTGCTTCCTACTTCACCGAAAATTTAACCCTCGAAGGAACATTTTTTCTTTCTCGTGCAGCACGAGAGAAGTTGCACTAACGCAGTCAAACAAAGTCAAAAAGTAAAATTTGTCGTTAGTTGTTTATACAGCAGGAGGTTAGTCTGCCTGAACATGGCGACATTGTTACCCACTGTAGATAAGCAATTTAGCCAGTGCAGTACGACTGCTAGCCTGGGGTCTTTAACGTGCATCACGCAGTAGTGATACACGACCGCACGCCGGTACGATGCTCATCCAGATCGAAACGGGCAGGGCGGGGATTGAACCCAGGATCCCTGGGTTCTGCAGCGCGAGCTTTCGCTCCACGTGCTCCGAGCTGGTGTGCGCTAGCCCACTCGGCGATTCTCCGAAATTCCCTGTAGGGAAAAAAAAAACGATGTAGTTTCAACTCAATCGCCACTGTTCGGCGACGTCACCGGACACGTCACGGTGCAGTTCTCTTCCGATGTAGTTTGTTGGCGATGGAGATTAGGCTCCTCCCACCGGCGACGTCACGATGCAGTTTCTCCACCGCTTTTTCCAGCATAGACAGACGATTGAAACGGGCAAGGGTGGGGATTGAACCGAGGATCCTCGGTTCTGCAGCGAGAGCTTTTGCTCCACGTGATCCGAGCTGGTGTGCGCTCCCACTGGGTCACCAAAGCTCTGTAGTTAATACGTGTACGGTGTACTAATTGTTTTCTAGGGATTGTTCGTTTTAACTATGTTTCGCGAGGCGTGAAAATCATCTGGTCGCAATGACGGCTTATTGAAAAATACATGAAAATTCAGAGCAACAATTTTGTGGTATGTACGTTTTTGTTTTGTGTGTATGTGTAAATGATAGAATCAGTTAAAAACAACCGGGAAAGTACACGTTACCCAAAAATGTAACTAAATACGTTGCTCGTTACCGATCCTCGAAAGGAACGCGTTGCATTACCTCCAAAGTAACGAGTTACTTTTCTCGTTACTTTGACGGCCAAATACACAGTTGCTTTTGCTTCGTGGTTGATTGTCTACTTTTCAGTAGTCGTTGAACCTAAGCAGCAGTAGCTGCTTCTCGGAGTTTTCATCAGTTATGTTTCCCCGCTTGCTTGAGAATACAATCTCCGGCGACGCTGAAGAGTCGTTCTACTGACGCTCTCGAACGGCAGTGTTATTGTTTGGTCCATTTTTTTTTATCGTTCCGTGTTTTCACTCACAATGGAAGTGTTGTGTTTCAGGGAGACCTGAATCTGGGATTCCCCTTTCTCTTTTGTCCTCTCAGCTTCTAAAGTTCCACGTTGACAATGGGTTCTGTCTCTTCCCGTGTTGGCAACCTCCGGGACTGCACACGATTCTATAGGAATCCTAGAACGAACCTTATTGTGTTCGCTGGGTGAAGTACACTCCCAGTTGCAGAGCTCGACTGACGTGTTCGGCGATTAATGTCGCTACTAGCTGCCATACTGTTTAGTTGTTCTTCGGGTTGCCCCTTTGCCTTTGTCGCAATAGACGGGTAGTCAGGTTAGAATTTAAACGAGGCCGTTTAAACGGTGTTGTACACGTTACTCCTCAAACGTAACGAAATACCGCTGCTCATTACTTGGCCTTATAAATAACTAAGTACGGTACTCGCTGTTTTTTTTAAAGTAACTAATTACGTTATTCGTTACCTAAAAATAAACTAGGTAGAAGTAATTCGTTACTATAGTAATGCGTTACGTAATGTCTGAAAACAACTCAGGGGAACTGCGGTATAATCAAATTTGGCTTTTACATAACCAGTCTATACTTCGTTTCAGCTTGGGTTCAGACGCAGCCGATGCTACAAGCGCGAGCGTGTGGCCGTGAACAGTGCCTGTACTGCACGAGCGCGCGTGCTTGGCAGGGACGCTGGAAGCCCGGAGCTCGCGCTTGTAGCATCGGCTGCGTCTGGACCCAAGCTGAAACGAAGCATATAACGGCTGATATGCTAGCGCCGTCCGAGCAAACGGAAAATAACACTGAATTCGCAAAACCACTTCTATCGACATGAAAACTACCTGTTTCACGTGCTGCCTGCAACCTGCTGGCCAGTTTTGCAGCTAGTGAACTTGCAAGCTTAGCGTATAGCAATCAGTGAGCCCTGTCACCGGTTCACCGATAACTGTGCACTGCGTGTCACATAGGCTCGTGACGGATCAGGAATAGACCTGAGCATAACAAGATGATGCAACTGCAAGCATTTCAACTTTTGTAGCCAGTAACACTTAGTTATCCTTCACAACAAGGGGGCCGCGTGCGCATAACCGAAACATATAAACAGCGTTCAAGGGACTAATAATACACTCTCGCTTTTAACGGGATTCTCCGATAAAATTATGTCTTTCAGAAAACAACAAAATTATATTGTCATTTCTTTTAGGAATATCATCTGCACAATATTCGATTTTTTAATCCTCCGCCGCACGAGTAATTCAATTTTAAACGGAGCCCAACTGCTCAGATTGCGCGAGCAAAATACACGGCGTTTTCGTTGGCAACAGAGGAAGCTCTGACGTAATATCAGGCAAAGAAAGCCACAACAGCTCATGACTGCTGTCTCAGTAAAGTAAAGCCCGGTTCACACAGTTGCGTTTGACTGCGTTTGACTGCGTTGCGGCTGCGAGACACCATGGGACATCCCTGGTGCTTATATCGCGTGCCAAGAAGATTCCTTGAATTGGATTCCACGCTTCATACGAAGCACAGATCTGCCGGTGACTCGCTTTCGGTTCTCGCCGCAACGCAGTCAAACGCACTCAAACGCAAGTGTCTGAACCGGCCTTAACTTTGTTCTAAGAAATACAAGATTCATGGTATTGAGGGAAGCTCAATTCTTCGACGATGATCTTTGTGCGCACCATCAACCACGTTGATCAAAACAGGAAATAGGACAACGCCCGCGCCCCTGACATTACCTAGAGTCACTAAATAAAGCTACGCTTTCAGAGTACCGAAACTCCCAAACTACGCGTCTGAAGCCCGTCAGGCGCCGCCATCTTGGGTCCGCGGCGCTGGTGGAGGGGTGCCTGAGCTAAGCCAAGCCGAGCTGTAGCCGTCGCCTGCGCCAGCTGCCGTAGCCGCAGCTGTGGCAGCGAATCAAGGTCGTGTTGTTCGTATCCCGACATAAGAAGGAAAAAGTGCGTGCTGAGCGACGGACTTCGACGTGCGCGCGCAGTAGACAGTAAAATAGCAGCAGGCAGCGGATCGCTGGACCCAAGATGGTGGCGTAGAAAAGACGCGATGATGATGATAGTGACTCACGTGACTGCCGCTGTCCAATGATGCCGCAGCGAACCAGAATATTGTTGAATAGAGCGACGGTATTGTCGGCAAAGTGCCAAAGAAAAGGAATGCGGTACTCTGAAAGCGTAGCTTTATTTAGTGACTCTAACATTACCATGCCTGATATGACGTCGCGACACGACCAGCCCTGCATACTTGCGAAATTTGGCGTGAGGTTTCGTACTGATCGTTCATAATTGATTTAACGAATATTGGGGCGTCTTGTAATGAAATAAATATCGCATATGAATAGATTTTGGGCCCTCTCTACGTGACCAGCGAAAAAACTTAGTAACTTACGGATATCACCAGACAATCTTTTTTTTTTAAGAAATCATTGGTAAAACTTACTACCTTGTTCTTACTCTGAGAGTACAAAAAGAATTTCTCAGCGTGTGATAAAGAAACGACAGTTTTATTTTACCCCCGACCTACTCACTCACTACACCACGGAACTTGTGCACAGGCGACGCGAACATGCCGGCAACATCCTTCAAGGTGGCGTCGCTGTCCAGTATTTTCAGAAAGATATAGCTTAATTTTTACCGTTTCCAGATTGCTTTAAAGGGGTCTATAGAGCTTCTCGTAATTTTTGAAGTTATCGATCCCACGTACTCGGTAAGTCGCACAATTGAGGCAAAAACTAGTGCTTAAAGTTGTAAAACAAAAAAACGCGAGAGGAAAAAAAATTTAACAAAAAAAACGACAAAGCAAACATTTTGCAACGCCATGTTGCAACGCCATACAACGCCACACACCCCGAAACGGATTCGGCGAAACGGACGCTCGATCCGTGCCCTCCCTTGGAGTGATCTGGGAGGCTGGTACGGCCGACGGATCGAAGCATCCAAAGCCCGGCAGGTAAAAGTACATCATGAGCGCCCTTCGAACGAACGCTTTTATTATGCGCGCGCGACGGGCGAGAGCGCATCGAGCAACAAACACTCCAAACGAACGCGCGGCACGTCGGACCGCTTGCCGAGATCGCTGCGGCGACGACTTTTCGCCCGGCGGGTCGACCTTGGGGACGACCCACGGCGTGACGTCACGACGCATGACGTGCCCGGCTTCCCCGGACGCGCACCGCTACCCTGCAGAGGCGTGCGAAGCAGTCGCATTCAGGGCGATCGACGCCGGACACGCTTCATTGCGTAAGGCCACGATTTCGCCTGGCACCTGGCCATCGGCGGGGGCTGCTGCCGCCGCCGCCGGCAACGCTGCACGCACACATACACACACCCCCTGCGGGAACGAGCGATGGGCCTTCCCAACACCACCTAGCCTTCCGCGGACCGTTACCTACACTTTAGAAAGGACCGCGCGCTCCCTTTCCAGCTGAACACGGGGATACTCCCTATACGTATAGGCAATCGCGGCGACCGGTAATGGGACGCTCAGAATACGAATTAGTTCTGAAAAACTGCGACATCGAGCAAGTAAATCGTCATGCTAAACAAGTAAATCGAGCCTGTGCACGTGGTATTGTTCAGGTCTAATGATGCTCTGAGCTTGTAGGCCTTCGCAACAGACTCCCGGGAGAGATTGGAGAACCTAAGCAGGCCGATGGACACGTGCAGAGATCGCGAGATGATTCGTTGATTCTTTAAATTGGCCGTGAAATGATAGTGGGTAGGACTGATTCTCACTTATACGCAAGCTCATCCCTTTAAAGGAACACTAACACCTTCCAAATTTTTTATTATTATTTTTTGCTGGGCGATTTATTATGGTGTCAGATGACTACCCGATCAATATTTTGCTACAGCGTCACGTATATTTGAAATGAAGTAAAAAAAAAACGGGCAACAGCTTGAAACCGAAACCGGACTCGGAAGAAAGAAGAAATATAGAGGGGGAGATAGGTGGCGGAAGACACATGGCTGTGATACTTTTTTTTCCCCAATCAACGTATTTGCAGCTTTTCACAAGCCACAAAAAAATAGCTATCATATTTCTTTTCTATTTTTAATATTCTGTGTGTTCCTTCGATGACCTACAACTGCTTTTATTATGTGGTTGTGTCTAAACCATAGAAAACGGCACGTGACTACGGGGAAGAGAGTGAGCGCGACTCACACCGGCCAGTTCTCGATCGGCGGGTTTCGGGCGGAAAGAAAACGAATTTCGAGCCACGAATTGTTTTCTGGGTAGTTGGGCTCTCACATGTCATGTACAAATAAAAACTTTGGTCACCATGAATACCATGTCAGTGTCCCTATAAGCTGAGATTGCAGCCAATGCCACAAGCACGAGAGCTCGGGGTCGCTGCTTCGAAGCACCCTTCGGCAGAACGAGCGCTCGCACTGCAAATGCACGTCCCAAAGCCATGAGCGCGGGCTAGCTCGCGCTTGTAGCTTTTGACTGCAACTTTTGACACAGAAATAGCGTTCATGGTCGTAGAAATGGTACGGCTATGTATTACCTTATCGCCCAATTCTTGATGTGGCCCTATATGGCCATATATGGAATTTCTGTACGGGAAGTTTCTTCGCCAACTAATTGGCTGGATGGTTTATCATACAATATTTTACACAATATAGTAGACAAAAAATGGTTTTTCATCTTCTTCCTGGTGGGTTTGTCCGGCTAATTTTAATTGCGACGTGGCGTTTTGTTGCGGAAAACATTGCGCACTGCACACGCGTGCATACAGGCGCCACGTGCGCTTCCACTTGTTGACAAGCAGGGGAGCGTTCCGTACGTAATAATTGTCACAGCTGCGCGGTGAGGACTGCGAAGCAACTGCTGGCTCTTGCGCTGTGCTTTCAACTGGAATGTAAAGCAAGCTGCATTCCCCATGTAGTCGCTCTTCTCACGCGGCTCTGCTGCGCCACAAGAGCGAGGCCTTGTCAGCGTGTATAGTTTTGTTGTCTGATACGCGATAACAATGCCTGCGCTGTGTTTATTTGACTTCACTGTTAACTTTGTAAGCTTTTTCGGTGTGCGTCACCAGTGTGCGTTGCGCCTGCACTCTTGGCATTTCGAAGTAACATCAACATGAAAATTACACTGGGCGACACAGGTTACACAAACGTGCTGCACCGGTGTTTTCTTTTTTTTGCATTTTACCTGAACAGGGCAGTGAAGAGCACCAAATTTCAGCGCTTAGGTTGGTTCACCTAACGAGCAATTGACACCATGCTGTAGTTCAATGCACTGTTTACAAACGAGCCTGCATTTTTACCACACCAAGTCTGGGCACTCCACATGCACAGAAACCAGAATGACCCGAAGTGAAGCGTCTACGCATGCGTCGTGCCTACAGCAGCACCATCGCAGATGCGTGACGTCAGAGCCACCTGAAACGCAGGGTGTGGCAAGTCTGAGCATCTTATTATCGGACCGTAGCCAATCAGATGACTTCGAACGCGGAGCAAATCACAAAGCAACAAGCCTGAACAATATAAGCCGTGCCCGACGTTTCTTGAGTTGTCAGCGATTATTATAGTATATACTATGACGGGGGTTCCCGAGAAAAGAGAACCGTGTTTTTTGACCCGGATAAATGAACTATGCATAGAATGTGAAGCCAGCGGTTGGGATAGAACGCGAAAGTTTCAGAAGGTGACGTGGCCTAGATTAAAAGATAATGGAGGGAAAATGAAATCTTTCTATGAGCCGTCGTCCGCCTAAGCCTAATATTGTCAAAAGAAGAAATTATTGTGAACCATCGTGACATTTATATCAGTGAAAAACACTTGTAACAAAGGAAGAGAAAATAGTTTTCTTTCTTGCTGAAAACTTAGTTTCACTGAAATAGATGCTACAGGAATTCATTATGTATTTCTTTTTCTTCCTTTTCTTTAACAAAATTATGTTTAAGTGGACGTCCGCTCATAGAGAAAGTTAGTTTTTCTCAATTATCTTTTGATCCAGTTAACGTCATGCTATCAAACTTCAGCATTCTATCCCAAGCGTCAGAGTTTCAAGGAGTTTGAGCATTCTGCGATGCATGTTTATTAACCCGGGCAGAAAACAGGGTTCTCTTTTCTCGGGAACTCCCTGTACTTCTGTATATACTATATGTATATCCTATATGTATAAACCATATGCATATACTTGTATATGTATATATATATATATACATGCATGAAGTATAGAATATACTTCAAATCAAATAGTAAATAAGAGCCCTCGATTGCTTCTTCATGCTAACAGCATGGCGCTCTGTACGAACCGATCATTACCATGTAATTTAGAAGTTATTTAAATGTCGCGATCTGTTCTGACACCAATACTTCTTCTCACCCTGCGATGGACTAAAGTCAAAAGCTACGGACCGCCAGATCCAATCACGAGCCACTAACAAATTGCGTGGTATTTCGCTTCGATGCACGTATCGGTGATCGAGTCTCGGATCACTGAAGCAGAGGATTGGTGGACAGTGGTTGAAGTAAAAAAACACTAAATCATAGAAAAAAAAACCGACATACAGGCTTTTTGCAGTGTCGAAGCTATAGAAATGATGTAGCGCTTTTTGATTCGGAGCGCCATTCGTACACCCTTAATCAGTGTTAAGCATGTCGTAGTTTAACGTGGAACGTGATTGGACCTGGCGGCCCATGGCTTTGGTCTTGAGTCCATTCTAGAATGAGACAAAGTATAATTGAGCCAGCGGCGTCGGTAGCAGACGCATGAATAAAAAAAAAAAAACCGGACGAACGCCGTGAAGTTACACTTTTAAAGCTGTTATATTTGCTCCGTCGACTCGTAGCGTCAACATGCGCGCTCACTTTCCTTTTTACACTGGATTGAAGCTATTCGCCTTTTCCAGCGTCGATAGCAGGCACAGT
The DNA here is from genome assembly GCA_037355805.1 of Ixodes ricinus. NCBI lineage: Eukaryota > Metazoa > Arthropoda > Arachnida > Ixodida > Ixodidae > Ixodes > Ixodes ricinus. Next base: position 28,645 of record JAZHYW010028491.1, on the reverse strand, counting down.
TGTTCAACCAAAATGCGCCCCTTTCAGCCACACTGCCTGCCAATGCCTGGTGACAGCAAGGGGGAGAAAATTGGTCTTAGAAGGGCGGAAGGAATCATATGTTGGTCTTCTTAGACTTAGGCTAGGTGGCGCAAGCTACCGCGCGTTACAAAGATTATAGCCATTAACATCCATCCATCCGTCCTTGGACACGAAGCGCGTGGTCGGATCCGAGACCTCGCCGAACGCTGAAGCAACGATCGGGTCCAATAGAAGTTCAGAATATGCGATCGAGCAATGGCGGAAAGGCGCTGGCGAAGACCTTTGAAAAGGGCCTATTACCGTTCTTATTTGCGCGACAAACTGGGGCAATGAGAGTCAACGAAACAAAAACAAGGAAACGAACGCGCCTCAACTACGCCGCCCTTCCGTCGTGTGCGCACGAAAGCGAACGCAACACCAACGACAAACCACACCGGGAGGGAAAAAAGAGAGCATCTCTTGTCGCGAAACGATATACGAGCGATCGCTGAGGATCAACAAACACACATACACATAAAAAAAAAGAAAAAAGGACACGCGGGAATCGAGTGGTACGACTGGGAACTTCCCCGAACAACAATGGACATTCCATCTGCATCTCCGCTTCCCCTCACGATGGACCGTAGTGGACGCTACCAGCAATCCCAGCAAATCCAGCGCTGCGAACGTATCACGTGACCACGTCTCCCTCGAGCATCGCTGCGCCCCTCTTGAAGGTCACGTGACAGTCGCACGGCGTCGGATTGGCCCCGATGGCTCGTAGGGTCCGCCCTCGTCGGTCGTATATGGTGAAACGGCGCGTGGGTTCGCGACGCGACCCCTGTGCGATCGCGTTCTGTCGAATCAGGGGGTGTGAAGCTCGCGCATTGACGACGACACCTGACGCGCTCCCCGCAGCGCGCCACGGGCACCGGATGTCCTGCGAACTTGAACTGTCGCATCCGCCGTGCTCTCCTCCCTGTCCGGACCCCCAGTTGGTCGTTTTCAATGGTGCACCCGCGGGTCCGGCCGTCGCACGTTCCAGGCGTTGTCTGATTCACGCCGGCGGGGGTGTACTTATACGCCTCGTTTGGCGCTAGTTGACACCGCGCCAAGGCGTATCGTGTTAGGCCGATGCTGACTTCCGGCGTGCGGTTTGTAGCTGCCGTTTCCGCACAACACGGCGATAGGAAAACTCCAGAAAGTTATTTTTCTTTCCTTTTTTTCCCCCGAGATTTTGAAACTGTCATGAATTTGTAGAAACATGAGCGCGTTGCGAGCGAACTGGGAAACAAAAGGACGCTAAGAAAAATGTAGTGGTTAAAGAAATGAATCCGGAAGATGCGACGGGATCCACCGACTCACGTTCACGTTAGCGTGTTTAGGTCCCTTTCATTTCGTCGACGCACGTTTCCTCGAGACACGTTTTATCGTCGCACGCCTCGTTGACATGCGACATCTCGCGAAAAACGTGCTTTGTAAACTGCGTCCACTTAAAAAAAACAAAAAAATACCGTCTTTTTTTACAGTATTACAACAATGTGCACCCCCCCCCTTTTTAGTGCGCGCATTATTATACAATGCATCCTGCCGTCGTATTGTCGTGACTGATATCGTCGGTATACCGTCGTAACTCGATGCTCTCGTACTGCGGAAACACCTTCTCAAGTCACGACCTCGACCAGTGCTCCGCGATGCGGAAACGCCGTCCGTCATCACCCCCTCTCACCCAGCCACCATCAAACTCATCATCTCTTCACGCTCACGTGGATCGCGAGAGCGCACACTCCGACTCGCCACACTGTTTCGATCGCGCAGCTTGTTACCTGACCGCGGCCGTCCGAAGCAACCGGCGCATTGTGCCCCAAAACGCCGGAGGGGACGACTCGGTCCGGACGCGGCGGACAGCAGCAGCGCTGCTGACTGGGCTCTTTCTCCGGCCGAGTAGAACAAAGCCGGAAGAGGGCGCTCTCCTCATTAGTGGGCCGCGACCGCACGCGGCGGAATTAGTCAGGCGCCCCTAACCACCCGCCCCCCACCGGACCCTGCAGCGGATCCGGGATGGGGGAGGACCGCTTTGTTAATAGGGGGCACACACGAAGCATTGGTTGTCCTTTATTTTATTTTTTTAAATTCTTTTTGTCAGGTTTGTTGGCGAAGGGGTGGTTGCCGTTCACGATGTCGTCGCGGACAGCGGTGGCGACGTCGGGGCCACTCCAAAGTTCAGGCGATAGAAGTTTGTCCCACGAACACTTTTCGGTTCGCAAGAAATATGCGCGTAGCGGGTGAGGAGTGGCTGGTACAAAAGGGTTCTACAATCAGCGGGAATATAAGTTGGTCCAGAGTCCAGACTATGAGTCGAGAAACTGGGGAAAGGAGGAGCCGAGAGCCCGCGGGGACGTCGGACTGGCGAGCCCTGGTTCAAATGGTAGTGGGTAGACCTAAAGCTAGCAGTCTCTCCCCCTGCACTGGTCGAACGCGTTGCAGTGCAGACAAAGGCAGCCAGCTTTAGGTCTACCCACTAATCCTTCCAACCAGAGCTCGGCGTTCTGACGTCCCCTCTCGTCTCATCCTGTCCCTCACTTTCTCGGCGCATGGACACACATGTTGTACGGAAAGGCGCTCCATGGAAGGGCGTTCCTGGAACGTTTGGTCCTTTGAGGAGGAACGGAGGAACTCCGCCGTTCCATCTTGCATTGGTCGATCTCAAAACGTTTCCGAAAGATCGCTAGAAAAAGAAATACAGCCTTTATTTTTATTTTTATTTTTGTATGCTTATCTGAAATTTTACTTGAAGTTAGTAGGTACTAGGCATTTTATTATCGACTATTTCAATCTCTGACATCAAACCAAGCGATGGGGAAGTGTCCGAGAGATAATCGAAAACATAGAACTGGGAGGAATGCGATCATGGCGACCCGACAAGTAGTTCGACGTGGAGGTATTCTCACGCGCTTTTTTTTTTTGTTCTGCCTACGAATTATCCGACAAAATATCTAAATAAAATAGGCAACTGTAACGTTTATGTGACGACACGTTTCAAAAGACGTAACGGGAACGCGTTGCTATCGAACAACTGAAACTGGTAACGGGAACTCGTTCCAAGATTGAGGAGGAACGAGTTTTTGGCCCTGTTGTGGAGGAACGTGGACAACCCTGATTGTCGTTGACAGCTTCAGAAACCCGGGGCGTGACTCTGTTCACACCTGCTGCTTCGCGATTGGTCCTCCGGCGCTCTCATTGCCTAATGCAGCATTCTGATTGGCCGCGAAGCGACAACGAGACGATCGGGATTGGCCACGTTCCGCCTTTTTCAAGGTCAGTGACTAAGCCGAAAGGAGTAAAATGTCACGTGGAATGCCTCGCTAAGCATATACGAAGCCGACTGGCACATTGCGACCATGTGAGATGTGGCAATTTTGTGCCGCCTCGAACGGGGAAGCCGTTGGTTCACATAATTTACGGCCGCACTTAGTCCAAGACTGGTCTGCGAGTACACTTACCTACAAATACCGGACGACCAGGCGGGGCGGACGGTCAAAGAAGTCCAGCGAATAACAAGGCTCGGAACGTGACTAGGTCCGAAAATTTTCATGTGCAGGGAGGGAAAATGATCATCGGGTTTCACTCGCATTCAAATGGACAGATGGGCCGGTTTGTGCATGATTATTTAAACAACATGCGCCGTAAAACAGGGACCAAAGAGGAGGGACACAACACGAAGCGTTAATTTGGAAACAACAGACTCTTAAGAAATCTGGTGTACATATACTTTTCGGCAAAGCACTTGGGGTCCTCCGATTTACGCAAAGAACTCGGCGAGCGACTAGACTGACAATATGCTCAGACCTAAACAACAATCCGCGCAGTGGCATTGAGCATGATGAGCATGATTAAATGGCATGCTCAGGTTTTAGGTCTCTCCTTCGCCGAGCTCCCCGTTGAAGCGATGGCTCGCCCAAGTACTTTGCGGGAAAGTGGGCAGTTCCGATTCCTCAAAGTGTGCGAATATTGTGAGGCAGAGATGGTTGGCCAGGGAACGATTTTCTGTTGCTGTCGAATCTCTTGTGCCTTCACCGACGGAAAGCGCTCGCGCAAGTCAGCCGACGATGTTGACGGCGTCGCGCACCAATCACCGACGACGGCGACGAAGACAGCCTGCAGTGGCATGCGCGATTAACGCCCCTCGACGTGTTTGCGTTTGTCTTGCAAGTAGCGTCAAATGCGCCAGTGCAAGAAACCCGTGTCTCGAGTGGCCTATGGAAGAAAATGGCGGCGCAGCACTGAAATGAGAGGCCCTTGGGAGCGAATGGCGGCGGAATCACCCGGTCGTGACACGTGTCTTGCGCGTTTCCGCAACAATGGTTGGCGGAATAGAGTAAGCGTGAATTTTATCGAGGGACTTCATGCATGCTCCCTGTCACAATATACGTAATATTCGAAATAATAATACACACCAAAACACATATCTTTAGGGGGATGAATAAAACAATCAATTAATACGTTTCTTTTTTTGTAAATTCACAACAGTTTTCTCCTTTCATACGTTATTGAGCGTCAATTTTAATTTTTATATCTAACGGGCGGTGGGGTTATCGGTAACAGACGTAGCGGCTACAACGTGAGACTGGAATGGCCAGTGGTGCGCAGATAATGCACGAGGCATTTCTTTGACGAAAGGGAGAGGAGGCGTCGAATACCGTCACTCGATACCAGAAAAACACGAGGAAACGCGTCGCTCTGTCGGCAATGTTTGTGGTTCTGCTGCTTCCCTTCTGTTTCTGCATGCCTCTCTCATGCCGTCCTATAGGTGCAGGTGAAAGGTTACAACGCGTAAAAGAAACGAGGACAAGTAGGAAACACGAACGACATGGACACAGCGCGCCTGTACATGTCGTTCACTGATCTCCTTACAAAAATGATAAATGAGTGTCAATTGAGTTCCTGGCGCATTCCTATAGAGTCAATTGAAACTCAATACAAACTAAACGGCTGAGTTTGATCGCAAGAAACTAATATCGATTGTATTTAATTTACTCATTAGGAATGCAATTGAGTTTTGTCATAAAAGCTCAATATCGATTCCACCGAATTTATTCATTATGAAGGCAATTGAGTTTGGCTATAAGAAACTCAATATCGATTCTATTTAATTAACTCATTAGAAATGCCACTAAATTTTGTCATTAAGAACTCAATATATATTATTTTTAATTTACTCATTAGAATGAAATGGAGTTTGTTCATTAAGAATGCAATATATATTATTTTGAGTTTACTCATTAAGAAAATTAAGTTTGCTTCTTATGGATTAATATATATATATATATATATATATATATATATATATATATATATATATATATATATATATATATATATATATATATATATATATTCGATTTACTTGTTGAGAATGCAATTGAGTTTGCTAACTTAGAACCTCAATATCTATTTCTTTAATTTGTTGATTATATATGCAAATGAATTTTATCATCAAGAACTCAATATCGTATATTTTGAATATACTTATTGAGATTCAAGCGAGTTTTTGTCATTGCGTAGTTGACATCAGCTGGTTTGCACCCTTTGCTGTCGAGGAACCTAGCAAGGGCACAGCGGCAAATAACCCTCAGTACACTTATGTTTCTCAGAATAAACATATTTACTCAGATTCATTTGTGCAAGAAATGGAACCCAAAATTTTTGCCACCTTCAAGAGCATATCGTGCATCATAATAACTCAATAAGGTCACTGACAAGGTAAGAACAATAGGAAGGAGCTGCACTTGTCTCCCTCAAGCTTGAGTCTCCCCTTCGAAAATGCTTCAACGCCTCGTGCACACCAAGCGTGCGCGAGCTGGCAAAGCGTGGTGGAAGGCATGAAGCGCGTGCACAAGGCCGGATATTTTGAAAGACAGGCCATGTCCTTTTCACTCTGTCAGCCTGTTATACTAGTCAATTCGTAAAGGAAAAAAGCAATAAAATATTTCAAAATCGAGTGGCTACCGTGCCTCGTATTGTCCTGAGTGCAGCTTTGCAGAGAAGCGATAACATACCGGCTAAGAATCGCTTTTCTGGATTTAGTGACTGCACCGAACAATCATTGCCTGCACAAATGTTTTTTTATTTTGTTTTTTTTTACTAAGGGATAGAGTTTAATGACGTCGAACGAAACACAGTTTTTCATTTATCAGACTTCCGGGGAGGGGATAGTATACATACTGGTAACATTATTAAATGCTGAGGTGGTCACCGGCCAAAAGAAGATACCTTTCATTTGAAGGGTATATAAGGCGGCGGAGTAGTCAAAAGGAATGTGATTAATGTGTTGTGAGTGCTTAGTTATGATGTTTGTGTTCGTTTCCTCCATGTGCTTTGTTTCCTTCATGTTGCATGCTTTAAGGAATTAAGAGATAACAATGCACTCGGGGACACGTTGCATGATTTTATTAACGCACTTGCAAAAACTTTTATTGAAACAGTTGTAAATATTTTATTAAAACTGAATTGCAAAAATTCTATTCAAACTCATTTGCAAAAATTCTATTCAAACACTATTGCCCAAATTTCAGTAGAAATGCAACTGCTCAAAATTTAGTTAAAAACTCGGTGGCCAATATCCTGTGACGGTTCAATAGGAACTCAAAAGAAAAAAATAACTACTCAGTATCAATTGAGACTTAACTATGCGGTGTATTTAGTGAATCCTTTACAATTTCAATTATAACTCGTCTCTTTTTTCTTTTTTTTTACCTTTTTTAAGGGCTTTATGACAATTTGCTAGATCGCGCATTCCCCCTTGGTCGCTGCAGCCCAAGTGCGGCAACCCGGAAGTTCCGAATCGGCCATTTCGCGATTATGTAAATCTGCCGGGCTTACACATGCCGTTGGAGAGGCTGAGCGGCTGCGTGCTGAAAGACATGTTTTCTGCTCGGTCGCCGTCATTCGCCGAACAAGTTTTTTAAAACCCTGTGTAAACGGTCGCAGCTGCCTTTGAGAACCCGTGGACGTTTTTACGAAATTTCCACGATAACCACAAATAACGAAATAAAAAAATGATCAAGAACTTACCGTGAACAGCACCATTGTAGTTTCATCCGTTTACTCAACAATTTCACCACCTCGATCGGTGCCTATTTGTGCCTTTGTCGTGAGCGTCCAATCAAACAACCTCTTGTGCTCTTAACAAACGAAATGAGCACCCGATAGAACCAAGATCGTGAGGGCAACTTCCTTAAGCAGCTAAGTGTGAATTCCAAACCACATCGCTGCTTATGAACCATGGAAGTTCAGGGGCGCGTTAAAAGTGTTCAGGAGGAGAGGAGGGGAGCAGAAAGATTCCCGTTCCCTCCTACTGAATTGATTGCTGGAAATAAATGTCTGGAAGGTCAAAAACGATCCCGCCAACCCCCCCCCTTTTCTCCCCTCTGTTCCGTCTGCAGTCAATCAATCCCGTTTCTGACCTGCGAGTGCCGCAAGTTATAAATAGGTACATTCGTCAGAGTAAAGCAAAACGCAGCTCCAGATATATTACACCGTGCCAGAGACTCATACACTTTCACGCACACTGCACTCCTGAGACTAACTCGAAGGTTTAACACATCCACACGGCGTTGCTTATTGACTGGTATTCAAACGTGAGAAGGCACAGAGACGCAGCACTTCGGCGTGCCAAGGCATGTCTTTTTATCACGCCGCCTGACCGCGAGCCCTGCGTTCGACGAGGTGTGCCTTTTTCCTGCAGTGCTGCGCTTTCGTACAAATTTCCCACTGGTTCTAAAAGTCAGCTACGATTGCTTACACAAGCTTTTAAAAAAACTCATTCGGCGAATGACGGTGAACGAGCACAAAAAGTGCCCTTCAGTAGCGTAGCCGCCCAGCCTCTGCAACGCTTCACACGGCAGACGTACACAGGCCCAAGATGGCCGTCTGGTGGCCGCATTCCCGGAGTGGTGAAGAGCGATACAGTAAATTGTCACAGAGATCAGTTATGTCGTTCGGGTTTTCGACTTCACCTCGTCTTTTGTAATCTTCTTCTTTTTTTTTCTTGCGTTTTAATATTTTATTATAATGCACCAACCAGCTCAAATCCGTTTTAATTTAGTAGGTGTAGGTACATATTATTCTTAATTTGTTTTATGGAAAACCAAAACAGTTAACAGTGAAAGACAAAAGACAAGTGGACGACTGCACAAAACAAGCGCTTGTCCTTTGCCTTTGGCGCATTTTTTTATGTTTAAAGAATTAGGTTATCAGCGTATCATGTTTTATGGACGCTCGATCACAAAAATTTTCATGCTATTTGTTTTTCTAGCGGGGGACTTCATTTGTAGTTCTCGAGCAGAGTTATAGGCGTTACCGAAAAAACTAGCGAAATGCGTTGCTCGTTATTTTCAAATGAAAGGAACGCGTTAACGTTACCGCTACCGATAAAAAGTCACGGACGTTACTTTTACGTTACTTTTTAATCATGAATCAACACGTTTTACTGTTTTGTACGGTACAGGTATGCAAACCGCCATATTTCGAGAAATATTATGTCCACGTGGAAACTGAACATTAATTACTTTATTTTTCTTTTACAATTTCTCCCAAATACTCGCGAGTAAAAAAAAAGCAAAGGAAAACGCAAAAAATTGAAAAATTCCCATGACTTGGCGCCTAAAAACACAAAAAAATTGAAATGTATTTTTTTTAAGTGTTGGGAAGAAGTAACAAGTAACGTAACTACGTTGCCCGTAACTTGAAATAAGTAACGTAACTGCGTTACCCGGTACTGTATTGAAAATGTAACGAGTACGTTTCTACGTTACCGAAAAAAGTAACGCGTTACCGGTAACGCCGTTACTTGTACCGCGTAACCGCCACCACTGTTTTCGAGTAAGGAATCTTTCGTATACCATACGCCTGAAAAACTGTAGGCGACGTAGTGTTGTGGAGTAATAGCGTGGCAAAGACAGTGGTAACACAGAGTTCGATGTGTCAGCATGCAATAGCGTAGCAAAGATCGCGCTGTAGCGTGGCAAAGACAATAGGGAGTTTCACTAGTCCGTGTTTCCCCTTCGCTACAGCCCCTCCGCTACCCGGAACTCTACAGCCAAGGCCATCGGCACGCAATCGCAGTGGCAGTTTCTTCGTTGCGGAGGGTTAGCGGAGGGAGAAATCTACTAAAACTCCCTAATGGCAACACAAAGCGCGATGGGTCAATGTGCTATAAGCGTGGCAAAGACAGTAGCAACACAGTCTGATGTGCCAGTGTGGATGAACTGTGTAGACATGTGGAGATCGGATGGCGCGAATCATAGCGCGCGTAATTAATTATTTTAGAATATGCAGCGTTCCCTGCATAGTCTCACCCGCTCGGTTTAGGACCCGGGTGCATTCTTAGTAGGCTCCGTGCGCACGGCTGACCTCGTAGCCCCATGGCCCAATGTCGTGCACGGTGAGAGCGCTCTGTAGCTGTTTTACTTGTGGGTGCATTCTTCCGCGGAGGCAATTGTAAATGCATGACCTCGTCAAAGACTGTTTGTTGCAGTGTGAGATGCAGTAGACGGAGCGTGTGGAAAACGGAACATTGGAACGCGGCAACGCGGAGCAGAGCCCTGGCGCCAGCTCGAGGCAAAAGATTATTTTCTGTCGCTCTCTGTTGCGCTCTTTCTCTGGAGAAGAGGCCCGGAGCGCGCTGGTTTCACTGGGCAGAGCGCCGCTGTAGGCCTGAACACGTGATGTTTTACCCTTGCCGGGAGTAACACGGGGGCACTCGAGGAAGACGTTCGGCTGGCACCGGTGTCCAATCAGTGCGGAGACGAGCGCTGTGTCGGCACCGTTCGGCTGGCAGTCGGCACGTCAACATCCGTTGTTGGCACCTTACAGGATATGGTTAGGCGCCAGCCATATAACAAATTCTGTGTGAAGACACCCAAAAGATCAAGAAGCGATGCAAAAGAAGAAGAAAAAAATAAACAGCTTTTCCAAGTAATTACTTAAGTGGGGTCACACATCAGCTCCTGCATAACTTACTGTCGGCGTTCGAAAAAAAAAAAAAGACAGTCCCTTCAGTTTAATTACAGATTCTTTTCATTTTTCTGCTCTTTTTATCTATACGTACACGTGCGCGCAAAAGAAGTTCTCGGTAAACTCGGTAACACTGACTGGAGCGGCCCTCGTCTAGTGGCAAGCAAAATGTATCTTTATCAACGGCGTGCGTGTAGGCATGGTACCGAGGAAACTACATACAACTCAAGCAGATTTCGCCCAGCGCAGCTCTAATAACCAGGTCCTAAAGGAGGTAGCGCGCCCCGTGGATGGCGGTCGCTACGCCGCACAAACGGACAGACGCAAACACGCAAACGGGAAACGCGGGCGAGGCAAATTCATCAAGAACCTCATCGCGAGCCTGCGGTGAGAGACAAGCGGGAGGCACAGAGGGAGCAAAAGAAATAGGGAAAACGAGGGAGAGCCCGCGCATGGCGGCGTTGGCTGGGCGCTTTGTTTTACCCTGCCGTGGACCGCGGCCGGGGAAGCTACGCGCAGTCGCGCTCCATCCAGCGCAGAGGACCCATCACGTGATCACACGCCCCGCGCGCTGTTGCGCCCCTGCCGAGGATCACGTGACAATCCCACGGCATTCGACCGGCTTTCATGGCTCGGCGCGTCCGCTGCGGTCTGCCCCAAAGGCGAAGCGAAGGATGGAACTCGCTTAGCTGAGCAGCGGGGTTAAGTAAACAAGGCAGACCAGCAGCACCTTGCTGACAAAGAGGCCTCGGCCACGGGATTCATCACGGCCCCGAACCGCGCGCTCTTAATCACACGTTGGCCGAGAGGTTCTCGCGGCGTGGCCCGATAGACTTGACGTTATACGTACTATATTTTTGTATTGTTTTTTCTTTCGGATTTTCGCGCTCGGGGTTGTTGTTGCCTCGCCGCCCGCGCGCAGTCTAGCTTGCACGCATCCGCTCTCGGGAGAAGAGGGATGTTCCGATTATGCGGGGGCAAGCGCAATCGTGGAAAGGAAAAATATCTGTAGCGACGGGACTGTGCGCCAGGGATTTGAGCGGTTTGAGTGTGCGTGTGCGCCCGGAGCGCGCCTTGAAGTCGCCATTAAAGGGGCCTGCAATCATATTTAAGCATCTACCTTTTGTGCGGTTCCCACGTCTCTTGGGGTTCGGGCAAGCCAGCGGGCACGGAGAGAGTAGCTAAATATCAGTGCGTCATATTTTAACCGGACGACGCGGAAACCTCCTCCACCAAGGGGGTGACCCGCGGTGCCGAAAGCGCGCGGTATGTGAAGTCTTTGGTCCTGGCCTTACTACTGCATGGTCAGAGCCGCTAAAACCTTCTTTTTAGTCGAAATATAAAATATAAGTGGCGCGAGCCGTTTCAATTATTTATAAAAGTACTTTTTGTTCAGTATTTTAGATCAGAAAAGAAACAAATGCAGTTAATAAAGTACGGAAACAAGAAATGACCCGTCGACATACCCGCCACCAAGCGATGGAAAATGCACTCTCGCATTCCCACCCATCACTCCGAACAGAAAGGCGCTAGTTTCGGTTTGAGGTCGGTACCTTTTCTACAACATAGATGGCGGCAGCATCAGTCTTCTGCACTTTCTGCACTCGGTGCATTTGGCGGGGTCGTTTGAGTCCAGTTCTCCGTGCAACACTCTACGAGTGCGATGCATTCTGGGAGAGAACTCGAACGGTGCCAGTGCGTGTGAAACGAACTCGCTATAAATGTCTCACCTCAAGGGCGGATCGAGCTCTCGCCATCTAAGCATCCAAGGTCTCAAAGCTCGTTCCGGAAATACGCAGCTCCACCCATCGTCTTTTGGACGCACTAAAGCAATCCGACGTACGGCTCATATGTTTGTTTAACATTTCGCAGTTTCAGAACGCAAAGAAATCAGGACGACATCAAAACAGGATGTATGTATTGGCTTTGTGATGTGTGCTTTGTTTCCGTTGTGTTCTGAACTCGCAGCGGTAAAAGAAAGGACCCTTTTCAAAAGTAGGCGCCATCGGCTGTCCGCCATTGCTTGATCAGGTGCTCTGGGCACGGATTGGACACGAGCGCTGCGTCAGCGGTCGGCGAGAACTCGGGTCCAATCAGACGCCTCGTGTCCAAGCAATGGCGGCCGCCAATGTTGTTTGATGAACTTTTGAAAAGGGTCTGTCAAGCAATTTCCAGGACGTACAGAGTGTTGAACTCGGCCCGAGCATGTATAGATCCGAACGGCCCCACAATTCCCCGCTCCGCGATGTAGAAATGTGCAAGTGACGAGAGGCCTCGAAGAATTGTCTGGGAAAGTATGTTATTTTCTGTGTTTTTTTAAGTAGGTATTGGCGCCACCAGAGCGCTGTCCGTCCTTGTCTGTCCTTTTGGTTCATTTCCTGTAACAAGTTATTGATAACCAAAACGCTCATGTCCAATTTTGTAAAAAAAAAAAAAAAAAACCTGCAGTGTTTACTTTTACGAATAGCACTTGGGTTAGCCAATATCGCTGCAATCTACCGATGGAGGATGCCTAATGGCGAGGCCGGTAATATGTATACAACTAAGGAGAAAACAGCCTGCGCTGTGACACAGAGCATGACGAGACGTCACAGCTCAACGTCAAAACGCAAAATGTTTTCTTTTCTTTTTTAGGTTTAAACGTGGGATCAGCAGTCGCCATTCACCGAGCTCCCAGCGTAGATTGCAGCGGTCGGTTCTGCCAAGTGCGATGCGGGAAAGTAGACACTCCAGATATCTTAGAGTGTAGGAGAACTAGGGCAGCACGCAGAAAACGATTTAAAGAATGGTATATAACAGCAGAACACCTTCAAAACATAGGTTGAAGACGCTGCATTTCTTAGAGAAACAGGAACATAGAAGCCAAGGTGCGTGGATGGTAACACTTTTCCATTGCTTTCACGGTATTGTTTTACTTTTTTTTTTGAGGGGGTATTGTATTTTTTGCTTGTCTATGTGCGACCCTCACGCCGCTTTCGCCAGATGGCATATGTTTATAAAACCTTTCGCAACACTTTTTTTTCGCTTTTTTTTTGGGGGGGGGGGGGGGGAGCGTGCGCCGTACAACTCTTACTTTATCAATCCATGCGGTGTATCGCAACTACAAAGCCCCCTTTTACATGTGAAAAAAAAATGCTATTTTTCTCTTCCCAGGTTTGGATGTGAACCGTTCCTTGACTGTGTGTAGCACTCCATGGACCAGTGCTACAAGTTCAGCAACAACAAGGTCGAGGGTGTCTTGATGAGATAACCTGAGTGCCGGATTTGCGCCCGTGCATATCAATCAGCAAACACTCGTTGAAAAAGAAAAAAGAAACAGAAGGCAGTTTGTTGCAATTCCGTACACCGCCGTATCTTGAAGCCAGCGTTTTATCGCCCACTTTGCTTCTGCGGCGCGTGGAGCTCTCTTCTTTTGCAGTTTTCACTTCAAAAGCAATCTTCAAGAGCCCTAACATGTATATATAAAGGGCACTCTTTTCCTTCTATGTTGTGCACACACTAAGGGATCTGGAGGGTACTTTTTCACGCAAAGCAATGATACCATTGACGAGGCTCAAATTAGGCTGAGACTTAAAAAATTAGTCTGCACTGCGGCACTAAGCATAGCTTATCACCATCAGTGTTGGCGGTAATGCGCTACAAGTAACGGCGTTACCGGTAACCAGTTTTCGGTAACGAAGTGACGTACTCATTACATTTTCAAAACTGTAACGGGTAACGTAGTTACGTTACTCGTTGCACACTCTTCCCAAGACTTGAAAAAAGTACACTTACATTTTTTCTTGTTTCTAAGCATCTTTTAACCATAAGTCTAGACGTAGCCGGCGTTTCAAGCTGATGGTACCAAGCAGACAGCGTCAAAAGGGCACCATCATGGTGTTCGTCATGTTTCTGTACGCATTCTATCATCTCTGAACCAATCAGAAACAAAAAAAAAGTCCCAGTGACTTGCGCTTTTGAAGCTGCTTGATTGGTCCGATTAGCTCGTAGCGTCGACTGCGTATAGACGCCAAGTCGTTAATTATTGCAGTGATTCCACATGCCTTCAAAATGTTGCCTGTCCTTTCGCCACACAAAAAAATCTCTCTCGCAAAAAAAGTCGTTACCGTTAAATTATCAATAGGGAGTTTTCGTAGACCGCGTTCTCCCCTCCGCTAAGCTCCGCTAAGCCCTCCGCAACGAAGAAGCCGCTACCGCGCCTGCGCGCCAATGGCCTTGGCTGTAGAAACCCGGATCTCTTAGCGGATTGCGGAGAGCGTTGCGGGACAGCGAAACGATCTACGCGAAAACTCCCTAATAAAAAGTAACGCTAAAGTAACGTGCCTTACTTTCTATCGGGAACGGTAACGTGTTCCTTTTATTTTCAGGTAACGTAGATCTGTCACGCGTTCTTTTAATTTGCAAGTAACGAGTAACGGATTTCGGTCCTTTGTTGTTGTTGTTGTTGTTGTTGTTTTTTAACGCCTACAACATTGATTCGTAGGGTTTTTATAATGTACGCTAGAGGTTCAACAGGCGCTTGGGTGCTGTCGTAAATTGAATCAGACAGCAGCCAGTCCAAAATTGACTTCCGGTAGTGTGCGCTTCTATACGCACAAGGAGGATACTGCTTTTGTAGGCCAGCATTACTTATATGTATTTGTAAAGTGAATAAAAAACATTATTATTATTATTATTAATATTATTATTATTATTAATATTATTATTATTATTATTATTATTATTATTATTATTATTATTATTATTATTATTATTATTATCCAGTGTACCAGCACCAAGACCTCAGGGTTGTTCCTGGGCACTGTATAATAAAGATTTATTGATTGATTGATTGGTTGATTGATTGATTGATTGATTGATTGAATGATTGATTGATTATTCTTGGAAAAAGTGAGGGCTTTTCCTCCCTGCACTCGATCATAAGAGCAAATATCCCGAATAATTCGTACGTACTAGGTAGCTTGGAACATTTCTCAGTCAGGCAAACGAAATAATTGGTCAGTTACGGCGTTTTTCTTTCAAATTCATTGCTTTTTAAAACGGCGCCAAATCGGCTCCGTACGCGTATTTGTGGGCACTTTCGAACACGATTAGCGCGAACACGACGTCGGCGCTTTTCAGTATGAGGGATATACGCGCCAAACGAACGAAGGACATCTAGAAAACTAAGAGAGACGGCAAGAGCTACGCAGCAGCACTGGATCAGTAACTTCAGGTGCATGTACGATCAAAATGAATAGAAGTTCACGTAATATAGTCCGATTTTCGGTGAGTAGGTTCTGCTTTATTCTTTCTGCTCTATGTGAAGATGCTTGTTCTACGTTCAAAACATCACCCTCGAGCTCGAAATGCGCTAACTAAAGCAATTACACTTTTAAAACGTCAATAAAGGTACCTTTTACTCGGTACGACCAAAATAACAAAATTTAATTTCACCTCTTTAAATACAAAATGTTTAAAATGCAAAAGCATTAAAGTCCCGCGGCTGAAATGTTTTGCTCCGGCGGTGGCATCGCGCTCCCCACTGCGCAGGCGCGGCGCCCCCGCTGGCTTCACGCTTTCCGTGACGAAGCATCTGCGTTGCTGTGCTTTTTGTTGTGTTTTATTTCTAAAGCGCGTCCGCCTTGACCTTGAGCGGCGCGTGCTTGATGACGTATTTTTATGGCCATCTTTTCGAGCACAACGCCGACGCCTTTTCCCGTAAGGAGACATATAAGGCTTTCGCCTTAAAAGTGGTCCATGTTATTGTCCGGCGAAGAGACAAAATGCACGTGCGTTTTCTCATAGGAAAATGCGCAGGAGCACCGCAAAAGTAGGCTGGTTGCTGCCTGCTCCAATTTGCGTCACGGAAGTCGCATAGACACTAGCGTCAGTTGAACCTCCTAGCGTACATTATAATAACTCTCTGCACTGATCACCATGCATAATGTGTGCCATATCGCAGACTGCTTTTTTTCTTCTTCTTTTTTTAACATATTTTTGCCTCGTATTTGCATAGCTACCTTTACAAAATTCAGCGATTGGATCTCTCCAGAGCTTTGCGGGAAAGTAGGTACTCTGTATTTCTTAAAGTGAAGTCGCTGACAGCTAATAAACGATAGGCGTGTCACGGGCATCTTAAGTACTACACAGCCCCGCCGCCAGTCAGACTGCATCAGTAGACAAGAACACTGAAGTACGAATCACGCAACATGAAGCGTGAACATAAGCTATCTATGCCCCGCGTCTCTTAAAGAGGCCCGCCAATGATTTTTGAACTGGTTTGAAATTTGCGCTGAAACGGACCTCATTGAACGTGTAGGAAAAGGGAGGGAAATGTATTTTTATCGAAAATTTGAATTATTTTGGGAGTTATAAGCAGATTAAAATTACAAAAAGAAGCAAAAACATTTTTGCACTGCGACACCGTCTGAAAAATTCAATGGTTGGAGTGTTGGAACAAAACGGCTAACGGGCATCTCTTTTTTCTCCCTGCTTTTTCACGTTTAACTCATATTTTTCTCTACATTCTATCTCTCTCGCTCAACAAAAACGCTTTCTTGAAAGAATAAAGATGGTTTACGGATTGATACACGTTATTTGCCCTACATAAACTAAATACCTGTTGTTGACGATAGTGCCAATCACAAAACGGTTACCTGTGACGTCACCGCGCGTTTTCAACAGACTGCGTCGCCACCGGACGTTGAGGTGATTCTACCTGATCGAATAAAAATATGATGCTGTAATATTTCGTGGCTACTACTTGTTCCTTGAGTAGCCCGAACCACTAATGAGGTAGTAATAACATAAATAGGGGCAGAAGCTCGAATGTCATGAGAGGTCCCTTTTAAAAACACACTGAAATAAAATAAAAATATTTAGAAAACCTAAATGCAACACGTTTTTTTTTTTTAATTTTGCCACGAAGAAAAAAATGTGGCGCGCAATATTTACGCCATAGGCCAACACCACCTAGAGCAGCTTTAAAGCCTGCACGTTACGTTCCCTAACGTCTGGGAGTGCCGGCACGGGCGCTGATTGGATGCAAGTTCCGCTTCAGCGTTCGCGTGGGACTATGACAGGAAACGAGCCCCACGTGAACGCTGACGCGGCAGTCGCATCCAATCAGCGCCCATGCCGGCCTCCCCGACTCGACGTCATGTGACATAACGCACAGGCTTTGTTGTCTCAGGAAGTGTCGCATAGGCGCACTTTAGATGGAGGTCATGGCGCACTCCATGCCCCACCCACAGATAAGTGGGCGGGGCATTACTACTGGATTGACTTGGCGGCCCGGCCGAACACGCTTGCAAGCCTAGTGTCTCCCTGTCGCAACGTCCTGTGCATCCAGTCTAGCGTGCAATACCGCCTGCTAGTCGTGCGATCAGACGCGCGGCAGCGTCCGGTATCGTCTGCTATTCCACCACTGTTTATCGTCGTCTGCAACGCCCGTAAAACGCGGCCATAAAACCGGCGCGTCGACGTCCGTTATTGCCTTCGTCCGTCTACTATTCCGCCCACGTCAAAACAAAACGCTCGCTGGACGCGCCAATGAAAACAGCGTTCTAGCGTTCAATCATGCGCAAGCAACGGTTCAATACAAGCGTCTGTTAGCGTCTGTGGATGTACGGTGAAAAAGTTCCGAGAGGAATAAAAACAATCAAGTAAATAAATATGCAGTCCGCCCAGCTTTTCTGTTCTTGCTTTTCTTATATATATATATATATATATATATATATATATATATATATATATATATATATATACAGAGAGAGAGAGAGAGAGAGATACTGTATACACCAACTCATGTTTACAAACAAACCGGAGCGCCCGGAGCGCCCTAGCGGACGCCACCGGCGCCGCGCATGCGCGGTGGGGGTGTGGGCAACAAGCTCGCCGTCGCCCATAAACAAACCATTGAAATGCGATGTTGTCGGCGTCGGTGCGAGTCGCCCTGCCCTTTATCGCTTTCGAATTGTTGATTCTACGTCTTCCTGGCAATGTCTGACTACATGAGCGGCGTCAGCGAAATTAACGAGGCTCGTTACGCCGCAAAACTTCGCTTGAATAATCTGACATGCGACGATTCCTTCCGCGTGGACGCCGCAGAATGTACGCTAAAGCCTGATTCACATGATGAGATTTCGCTCGCAATTTTCAGTCGCGACGTCGCTCGGGCTGCAAAAGCGTGAACCGTAGCTGAGATGGTCGACGTCGATACTGAAAATCGCAAGCAGAATCGGACGAAGTGAATCAGGCATAACAAGTCGGTGATGGCCGCTGGTAACAATAATCAACATCTCCTTGTACCTACTGTTTACGTGGAGCCTGCTTACCAACCTTCAAACTTAAGTCTTTTGAGGCCTGCACTTACTTCTTATCGCAAGTACCGGGCCAAAATTTCGTCTACGGGCCGGTGTCGTCTAAAAGAGCAGACGACAAGCAGAAGCGTTTGAAAGAGCAGACGACAGTTCGAACGATCAGACGGCCGTTCGAACTTCAAGACGCACTGAACGCAGTCCGCAGGTGGGCCGTATAACTTGACGGTTTTCCGGCGTTCATGTTGGAACAAAACAAATAAATCTGATGACCACAAGTATCCGTGAATTCAACCAAAAGTGCTTCCCGCCCAAGCAATTGTGGTCCGGCGGCGTCTGGTTTACCGTTTTTACAGCACATATCCACGGTCTCTTACGAACCGAGAACATGAAAACTGATCTTCAAACCTTTCTCGACTCTTTTAGTACAGCCCCAGTCGCGGTGGTTTGACGAAAAGGCATGTTTTCGTCAGGTTCCTTTCAAAACAACGCAGGAATACACGCCTCACATGGGGCCTTCCGCCCACAGCCCCAGACCGGAAGTGCGACCGACGCGCCACCACCGCGTCGTGACGTAACAGAGATGAGTTCGTGTATACGGCATTCAGGAGCAAGGTGGGTGGGCGTCATAACGCAGAGTCAAAGCGCAACTAAAAATATTCGCTTTGGCAGGCCAGGTGCGCAGAGTTACTTGCCTTTTGAATCGAAATGACGGATCATCGCGTTGGCATCAACAAACTTGATGCGAAGCGAACGCCCGACTGCCTCTAGCCAAACGGCTCGCGAATTCTTAGCTGCGTCTTTTCGGTACTGAAACCATGATCACAATCACGACGGTTGCACACGGAGCAGTGGTGCCACCTTTGTCCCTGTTTTACGTAGCAAAATGATAATCGTACCAACATCTGTCCATTTTAATGCAAGTAAAACGCGATGTTCGTTGTCCCCGTGCACATGGCATTTTTCGGACCACGTTCCGAGCTCTGCCATGCACTCGCTGCACTCGTTTGACCGTCCGCCCCGCTTTGTCGCCTCGGTGTTCTGTTGGAAAGTGCAGACCATCTTTAGATTGGGTGCGGCAATAAATGAGCTGAATCAACGGCTTTCCACGTCAATTCGGCATAAAAGTGCCATATCTCAGATGGTTCCAATGTCGGTTTCGTAGCTTGGCGAGGCATCCCATGTGACATGACTTAGCTGTCGGGACTGCTAAGTCCCTGACAGCCTGAAAAAGGGCAGGGCTCGATCGGCAAATCCCGATCGTCTCATTGTCGTTTCGCGGCCGATCAAGATGCGGCATTAGGCGATGAGAGCGCCGGAGCACCAATCGCGGAGCAGGAGGTGTGAACAGGCCACGCCCAGTGTTTTTGAATGAAGCTGTGGGCGACAATCGGTGTTGTCAAAGTTCCTCCACGACAGGAACGAAAGCTCGTTCCTTCTCAATCTTGGAACCAGTTCCCGTTACCAGTTCCAGTTCTTCGATAGGAATGCGTTATCGTTAATTTTCTAAGATTGAGACGTGTCGTCACGTTAACGTTACGTTTGCGTATCTGAATTAGATATTTTGCCGGATCATTCGTAGATAAAATAAACTAAGCGAATGGCAATTCATCCACGTGTACTACTTGTCGAGTCCCCATGATCACATTTCTTCCAGTTCTTTGTTTTCAACTATCTTTCGGACACTTCCCCATCGCTTGGTATGATGTCGGAAATTGAGATAGTCGATAATAAAAAAATAAAAATAAAAGACGTTTACAATTTTCTGTAATGCCGAAGCAAAGCGCAGCCCTTGAGGAGGAGGAGGGGAGGGTACGGGGGGGGAGGTATGCCCCTCCTCTCCCTCCGTACCATCCCCTCCTCCTCTCCTGCTCCGCTTCCGTTTAGCGGGAAATTTTCGATAAATAGGGAGTTTTCGTAAAGCGCGTTTCCCCCTCCACTTAGCCCTCCGCAACGAAGAAGCCGCTACTGCGCCTGCGCGCCGATGGCCTTGACTGTAGAGTCCCGGGTATCGTAGCGGGTTGCGGAGAGCGTTGCGGGACGGTGAAAACGATCTACGAAAACTCCCTAATGTGCCTCTAAATTTAGCGGTAACATTTTCCCGCAACATTTAGCGGAAATTTAGCAAAAATAGGGAGTTTTAGTAGACCGTTTCCGCAGCCCGCTAAGCACCCGCATAGCGCTCCGTAATCCGCCACGAGACCTTGAACTATGCAGACAAGGCTGGTGGCGCGCATGCGCAGCTGCGGCGTTTTCTTTACGGATACCGTGGCGGAGGAGATAAACGATCTACTACAACTCCCTAATTTCCCCGCTAAATTTAGAGGGTAAATTTTCCCATAAAGCAAAGCGCGGTTACGCCGGGTTGCATTCTCATAAAGCCCGAACCACATAGGGCGTATTTGCGACGTATTTGCGGGCGTTTTGACGGGCGTAATCCTGACGTATAGCGGGTGTCTGTTGTTGTTAGCGCTTCCGAGGTTGGCGTATTCGGCGATCCGACCGAGACAGATCTCGGCGCAATCGGCGTATTTCGGCGTGGCGTATCCGGAAGCGTATACGGCGCGGTGCCGGCCAATCATTTCCCGAGTTGAGAGCCGGAAGTTGCTCGAGAATCGGCTTGTTCTAGCTATGCGGCCGGCTGGCTGGCTTGACCCATGCACCCGCCGAAATAGCAAGCTCGCTTGTCGCGTTCGCCGGTTTATCGACGAACTGTACGAAATCGCTATATCTATTTGGAGCGAGCAATTGACGACTGAGATAGAAGAAAATACCATCGATGTTGCGGGCGATGTGAAAAGAATTACAAAAGGAAGGGTTTTGAGCAGAGATCGCGGCCGTCCTCCTGCCGGGAGTTTTTTCCGGCAACTTGACAGTTGCAATTGTTGCAACGAACATTTCTGAAAAAGGTGTTAGCAGACTAGGCTTTGGTTGCTTTTTAACATTCAGTTATTTCTGTCCCCTTGCGGAACGTAGTGATATAGCAGCCGATCTACATTTTGCCTCCTTTCATGAAAGGCGCGAGTCGGGCTACACTGCACCAAACGCCAAGGAGACGTCGACGAAAAGCGTCGTGCGTGGTTTGGCGACCTTCCCTCTTCCCTTCTGTGAAAAAAGCGCCCGCCAAATCCCGTGACTACGCCCGCTGACACGCACGTAAATTCGTCGAGAATACGCCCTGTGTGGAGGGCCGCCCACACTAGCGAGAAAATTAACGCGCGCGGCGCGCCGATCGCGTTGAAAACGCGTTCCGCAAAATCGGTTGAGCGCGTGAAATCATGCGTTCGCTCGAATGCTTCAAGAGTGCGCGAGGCCTCCTGTGCTGTCACGTGACATTCGCCGCGATCGGCGTGCCACGCGCGTTTTCTCGCTAGTGTGGACGGCCCTTATATCGGCCTTAATGCAACGCGCACGGTTACGCCGACGCCAAAGCCGCTCAACCCGGAAACGGGCGCCTAAGAACTGCGCTCTAAATTGAAAGACGTTTACAAATCTCTGCGAAACTATAGTCTGTTGCAACCTAAAAACGAAGGGCGAGGGTAAGACGGGCCGGGGAAGGAGGAAGCAGACGGAACGCTGGAGAAGAGAGGGAAACCTCTCTTCTCCTTTAGCACTCCGTCTGCTTCCTCCTCCCCGGCTCGTCTTACCCTCGCCCTACCTTCTTGAGTTGCAACGGACTATAGAGCGCAGCTCTTGAGGAGGAGGAGGGAAGGAAGGGAAGGGGAGGGTATGGCCCTCCTGCTCGTACGTACCTTCCCCAGCTCCCCCTTACCATCCCTCCTTTTTCTCTCTTCCTCATCCTTTCCTTCTCCTCTCCTCCTACCGCTGAATTGTTCATGGGTGACGTGACACGAAGTCGTGGCGTCAGTTTCCCCGCTAAATTTAGCGGAGAAACTGAATTTATGTTGAGGTCACGTGACATAGATTTCCCTGCATAATTTAGCGGGGACACTTAACCCTGCTAAGTATAGCGGGAAATTTCCCCGCTAAATTTTGAAGAGAAATGTTCTCATAATGCAACGCGCGGTTACGCCCGTTTGCATTATTCCTATAATGCAGCGCGCGCGATTACGCCCATGGCGACGGCGACGCCGATCAACCCGAGAACGGGCGGCTAATAGCCGCGTCCCACTAGAGCGACAGACAGCAACAAACGACAGCGACACACGACAACGAGCGACAGACGACACCGACAGACAGCCTGTTTGTCGGAGTCCGCCGTCCCACCTGGCGGACACGACGCAGAACACGGGGACAAGGAAACTTGTTTCCTAGTGGGACTGGAGTTGTCAACAAAACACTTCAAAATACACAGACAAACAGAGTCTGGCGACGCGGTTTTCGTGTTTTGCTCCTTGGGCATAAAACGCGCCGACAAACACGGTGAAAGTGGAGATTATTCCTTTATCTCTTGATTAAAGCTTCCGCTTCTCTTCATTTGCCGTTGGCGACTTTCCGCAAACAGCCGTGACAATCGACACCACACTTTTTCCGAACTAGAATACCCGAATCGTTCCTTCTTTGGGCCGTTCGAGGCATTCTAGGTGAGCGCCACGGAATATCACGCCGATTTTGATAATGTTTATAACTTCATATTCGAATGATCGAGGCCAGGTGTTTCTTGGTAGACAATACGGCATCTCGATTATCACAGAACGTGATGACAAGTCTCTCGTCTGCCGGAATGGCTTGCCGCGGAACGTCGTGTCCTACTTCGTGGTGAGCAGTCTTACTTTGGTCAGTCCTCGCACATGGGTGTATCCATCCTGATGCAGGGACGTAGACTTCGGCGTCTTGAAGCACCACCTCGCGCACCAAGTTTTCGCGAGCAAAACCAGCCACAGCAAATTCCCTTTCGCAACACGACCGCCCGGCGCCAGCCAGCAAGCCGCGCCCGCGACCACTACGTGCCATCGAGGGACCGGAACTGCGGGGCCGGGAACGAGGAGTGGCCGCCAAGGGCTTCTTATTCCGGGAGGAAAGGTAGAAGGGTGAAAGGGAGGCAACGGAAGGCATAAGCGGGCGAGGAGGATAAGTTTGTCTCCGAGAGATGTTCCCCAGTGGGACTGCTTGCTGCGCTTCAAGTCCAACGACAGACAAGAACTCGTCCGTCGTCGATCGTTTATCGGCGCTTGTCGGCGATTGTCGCGGGTGTTGGTCGTTGCAGTGGGACAGCATCGGCGACACGGAACTTTGTGGTGTCGTCGGACAAAAATTGGTGTTTGTCGCTCTAGTGGGACGAGGCTATAAGAGCTGCTCTTTAAAATGAAAGACGTTTACAAATCTCTGCGAAACTAGGGGCGTAGCTCTTGAGGAGGAGGAGGGGAGGGTAAGGAGGAAAGAGATGCGCACCTCCTCCTCCTCCGTACGTTCCCATCCTCCTCTCCTCCTCCTCCTAACCTCCTCTCCATGTTCCCCTCCTCCTCCTCCTTTCCTCCTCCTCCTCCTCCTTTCCTCCCGCTCTCCTCCTGCCGCTGAATTTGTTCATGGGTGACAGGACACGAGGTCGCGGAAACTGAATTGGTGTTGAGGTCACGTGAGGTAGATTTTCCCGCTAAATTTAGCGGGGACATTTAACTCCGCTAAAGTTAGCGGGGAAATTTTTCCGTTATATTTAGAGGGGAAATATAGAGGAAAAATTTACCCGCTAAATTTAGCGGGGAAACGTCCTATAACTCAACGCGCTGTTACGCCGACGCCGCTCAACCCGGAAACAGGCGCCTGAGAGCTTCGCTCTGAAAGCATAAATACCAGACATGTACGTAACGCGTTACAAGTAACGAGTTACTTGTACCTAGTTACTATTTTCGGTAACGAGTAACGTATTTAGTTACTTTTTCAGAAAAGGAACGAGTAACGGTATTTAGTTACTTTTAAGGCCAAGTAACGAGTAACGGTATCTCGTTACTTTTGAGGAGTAACGTGTACAACACCGCTCAAACGGCCTTGTTTTTATTCTAGCCTTAGTATGTGCCTATTGCGACAAAGGCAGATGGAAAACCCGAAAAACAAATAAACAGTATGACAATACAGCAACATATATCGCTGAACACGTCAGTCGAACAGTTCGACTGACGTGTCCAGCGATAAACGTTGCTGTACAGCTGGGAATATCCTTCACTCAGCGAGCACAATCAGGTTCGTTGGTTGAACTTTCTAGAACCGGGTACGGACCGAATGTAAACCCGGAGGTTGCAAACACGGGAAGGCACATAACCCATTACCCGCTGTCCTCAATGAAGGCGCAGTTCCCGAAGATTCACCAGCTCTTCCTGAAGCACAACACTGCCGTTCCTTCGAACGCGTCAGTAGAACGACGCTTCAGCGTCACCGGAAATGTATTTTCAAGGAAGCGGGGAAACATAACTGATGAAAACTTCGACAGGCAGCTGCTGCTTAATGGCAACGACTACTAAAAATAAAAAATAAACCATGAAACAAAAACAGTTATGTATTTGGTCTTCAAAGTAACGTGAAAAGTAACTCGTTACTTTTTAGGTAACTCACGCGTTCCTTTTGAGAATCGGTAACGAGTAACGTATTTAGTTACTTTTTGAGCGAGTAACGAGTAACGGTATTTAGTTACTTTTTTGGGGTAACGTGTACATGTCTGGTATTTAGTTGCTTTTCGAGCGAGTAACGAGTAACGGTATTTAGTTACTTATTTGGGGTAACGTGTACATGTCTGGTATTTAGTTGCTTTTCGAGCGAGTAACGAGTAACGGTATTTAGTTACTTTTTTGGGGTAACGTGTACATGTCTGGTATTTAGTTGCTTTTCGAGCGAGTAACGAGTAACGGTATTTAGTTACTTTTTGGAGGTAACGTGTACATGTCTGATAAATACCGACTATACTCTATTCCACCTTATGACGTATCGCAGGAAAGGCTGAAAGCGTGAGCTCCTTGCTCCAGCTCTCGTGCATTACTCTGCGAAGGCATTTTTGCCTTCGCAGCATACTTACGTAGTAATTCAATTACAGCAACTGAATTTCTGTAATTTAGTTACTTTCCGGTAATTTGTATTTGTAATTCACTACGTGTGGCTAAAAGGGTTTGTAATGTAATTACTTTCTAGCGACAGTAATTGCGAAAATTTCAGGCACAATTACAATTACTTTCGCAAGATTTTGCAGACGCCGACGGAATCTCTCTGAAAGCCTCGGCGCTCGCATAAGCGGCCTAGTGCTCGGTGATACACTCGCACACACAGACACGCACAAACGCGCACAACAAAAATAGCATTGCATTGTTGTTTTGTAACTGACACTGCGGGCTGAGAGACAATCCTCTTTTGGAGCCTACCTCAACGGCGCCGTGTGGCGCCGTCTGCGGTGCGAGCAGAAAACAATAGCATAAACATGCCAAAACATTGAGGGAAAAAAAATTGAGCTTCAGATGTCAGCCGAGGTAGGGGTTTTAATTGTCTATGAAGTTATTTTCCTTCTTCTGCCAGTTATTTATATCCCTCTTCCAGTACCGCCGCGCATTGGTATCTTAGTACTATTTTCAAGTTTATTTCGTGTTGGTTCTGAATTATCGGATATTATTTGCGTAAACAGCGGTGCGAGCAGAAAAGATTAGCATAAACATGCCAAAATATTGAAAGAAAAAAAATCGAGCTTTCAGCCGAGGTTAAAATATCTAATTGTCCATAAAGCTTTTTTTTTTGCCAGTTATTTGCATTTTTTTCAGTACCGTCGCGTATTGGTATCTTTATACTATTTTCAGGTTTATTTCGTGTTGGTTCTCGTTATTGGATATTATTTGCGTAAACACTTTGGGGACTGATTTCGCACCTGTGAATATCGTTACCAATGATTCGGGAGCCCCGAGTTGGTTTTTATATATTTCTGACCCATTATAATTTCACCTCAAGGTAAATAATTTACAATAACATGATGTTTGTATGTGAATGTGGCCGTATTAGAGCGTGTGGATTGTAGTTTTTTGTTAACACTATTAAAATATTCAGATATGACTAATTGTTGCATTTTTATTTGCCTGGCTAACAAAAGTGTGTCAACCCAATTCGTTCTTTAGCGATCTGGCATCTTGGAGTATATGAATTTATTATTCTTTATTGAAAATAGAAGAGTTCAGGACTTCATTGGTCCGAACTGTCAAGTTCTATCATTAATTTAACGAAATCCATAAACGGAAAGTCCAATATCTGACATTTATGCAGCGATGCTTAAGCCTCCTCAAACATTGGGGCAAGGAATGGGTAAATGCGTTGCATTCTATACAACTCGCTTAAAGTTATATGGCCCATGTCGGGTCGCTCTCAGAAATCATTAATTGTAAAGTAATTGGATAACTTTTTAAAAGTAATTTTTAATTGTAATGAATCACTTTTCACGTTGTAGAAATTGTAATTGTAGTTAAACTACTTTTGCAGCAAAGTAATTGTAATGAAATTACATTTTGGAAGTAATTTATCCATGTTTGCCTCGGAGCGGTACAACATAAGGTGAAACGGAGTATAACTTTGGGTAAAATTGCAAATATATAGACAAACAAAGAAGAAAGACAGGCCGTTTTTTTCTGCCGTTCTTTCGAAAACGTGTCGACTTCCCGTTCCAGTTCCACCAATGCAAGATGGAACGGCGGAGTTCCTCCGTTCCTCCTCAAAGGACCCCATGTTTCAGGAACGCCCTTCTTTGGCGCGCCTTTTTTGGAACGCCCTTCCTTGGAACGCCGTTCCGTACAACACTGGTGTCTATGCGCCGAGAAGAAAGCGAGGGAGAGGAGGAAACGAGAGGGGACGTCACAACGTCGAACTCTGATTGGAACGATTAGGGGTAGACCTAAAGCTATAGCTGCCTTTGTCTCCACCGCACTCGTCGAACGCCGTTAGTCCGGCGAACGCCCGGGCGTGCACCA
This sequence comes from Ixodes ricinus, assembly GCA_037355805.1. Taxonomy (NCBI): domain Eukaryota; kingdom Metazoa; phylum Arthropoda; class Arachnida; order Ixodida; family Ixodidae; genus Ixodes; species Ixodes ricinus. The sequence goes on along the minus strand of JAZHYW010028491.1, from coordinate 1,443 downwards.
ATCCTCGTCGGAACCATCGAGGGTGCGTCAGGCGACCGCTTTCCGCTCTCAGCGTCGACCTCTACAACGGCGCGTCCGGCTTCAGCTAGCGTTTCCGTGGCACTTTAACAGACGACATTCCGAAGATGGCGTCTGCCGTTGATGGCTTCAGACGCTTGCTTTGGCGCGTTTCTCCGTAAAGAATATACTTCATCGCCATGGTGACGCTGAACATAATACACGGACTTTATTTTGAAGAAGGAGAAGACGGGGTGGCGAGATCAGGTGCGTATTTGGGCTCTTTCGCCGTGCTTTTCAATGGGCGGCACGTGAATAAAAATAGTTCGAAATAAAAGCGTAACACGGATGGCTGATTTTCTCCATCACCGGAAGGCCCGTTCGCAAGCTTGCAACCAAGTACGACCGACTGAGCCAAGACCGGTTAAGGCCCGTTCACACACTTGCAACCGAGTGCGACCGAGAGAAATAAGACCTGTTGAAACCTCTTAAAATTTCTTAGGACGAGAAAACACACTCGCACGCTGGCGCCATCTATGCGGTGACCCTGGAACTGCATTTCACAAGACGCGAAGGTTTCTCGGAATTTTCGAGGTCACATGTGCGTAATACCCACAAGAAAGGCTCGTTTATAACGTTGACAAAAGTTTTTCGAGCCAAGAAAGAAAGAATAATGCGCGAGAGAAATAGAAAATGTGCCGGACCGCCAAGTTTACACTGCTACCCAATAGATAACGTCAGTGTGTCCTCGGGTCGTAAGAGATATTAAGAGGTTGCAAGGCACTCGGTTCGAAGAGGTCGCAAGCGTGTAAACGGGCCTTTAGCAAGTCTCTTGCAACTGCTTAAGACCGGATGCGCTGCTGCGAAGCTGGTTGTAAGCCGTCACAAGGGGCTTAAGGGGCACTGAAGTCCTATTTGAAAAAGGTCGTTTTTGATCTTGTATTGTTTAAAGGTGTTAGTTCCCGCATTTATAAAGTCTTATATTACAGAACCGCTGATTCATCTCAGGGCAGAGAAAACCATGTGGACTCTTTTTCTCGCGGACGTACACTGTGTGGACCAATGAAAGCCCTACAATACGCGCAGATTCTGAATGATTTTATTATAACTCGTTTCGGAGAAAGTTTGGTAGGTACACATTGGATAAGACTCCTGTTTTTCTCCGCGAGCGAAGCCATCGCACGCAACTCGCCGACAAGTGCCCTTCGTCGACCACTTCACTCGGAAGAAAATTCTTCCCAAAAAGGGCGTGTCGAAAACTTTGAACACACTTTTAAAGAAAAAAAAGAGCTACGCAGGATTGTGATTTTGGGTTTGTTGGGATGCTTAGAGCGTCTTGATTGAGTTGTCACCCCCAAAAGAACGATCACAGAATTGACTTCTCAGTGCCCCTTTATTAAGAACCGGTATTGTCTCAGTCGGTTGTAGTCAAACCAGGCACGTAGC
>JAZHYW010028483.1:0-44363 GCA_037355805.1 Ixodes ricinus | reverse complement strand
TACGGCTCTGAAAAGGTCTGCCGGTGTGCTTGGCCACCTTCCGGGTCTGTCTAGAATTTTTATCCAATAATTACCCACAAGAGCCCAACAAATCGAGGAAAAAAATATTTTCTGCTCAGGAATTTGTCGGAGAACAACTCACTTTTCCAGAATGAAATGTTCAATTCAGCACGATTCGTGAAGGAATATATATTTTTATTGCGAAGCTCAGTACAATTTTTCGGGTTGCGCTTACATATGTCGCCTCTTTCTTAGCTGTACAGGGCAGACATATTCCCTCGCTAGCTTGAGACTACATTATTCGTATCCTGGGCAGGAACCGTTGTTAGTTGACCTTAACAGTATAATATATAATTACATGCAGACAGAGTCATTATTTACACGCGCGTGTCTGCGGATGAAGCATTAATGGGAATATGCACAGTCATAAAAGCGACCCTTTTTCTTACAAAATGACCTCAAATAGTTTTGACTTTGATCACGGGTAATTTTGGCTGCAGCTGCTTGTGCCACTCAGGAAATGGAACCTGAAAACAAAATGGGCAGACAGTTAAAAGGGAGGCCTGGGAATGTCAACTTTCGAACCGCTTGCTCACTTGGCCTGATATCTGCAGGTGGTGTTTGTAGCGATATAGAATTCAAAGTTTCTGCCCTGTAAACCATATTTATGAGGTACTGTACCCCCAGAACAAACTAAATAAAGTATAGCTTTGCACGAAAACTGCTCAATGAATCTATTGTTGAGAAATGGTGTTGATAACAACATATTTTTCTGGTGGAATGCATACTGGAATACCTGTTCTTGGTTACTATGAAAAGAAATTTCACAAATATTGCAGTTTTCAGCTAAAAACATTACTAAAAAAATAATGTGTTTCTTCACATTTACCAAGCTTTGCAAATGGCAATTTATTCATAATAAAGAAACATGAAAAGGCAAAATCTAAGTTTGTTGTAACCCGCTCCTTGAAGTTTCCGGCATATGAGCCGCAAGAGTTAAGTCTCGGTAGTTTCATACTGAAACGATAGATTTATTAAGCGAAATTCATGTCAAAAAGTGTAACAGAGAAAGAGACATTGTAAGTGGTCAAACCTCTACCTTTATTTTAGCATCGGTGTTCCGTATTTCCGGGTGTATAAGACGCGCCCCCACTTTTTGCAAGTTTCTAACAAAGTTAGTCTATAAAACGCACCTGTGTATAAAACGCACTGTCTGAAAATTAAAAAAAAAGTGTGTCTTATACACCGGAAAATATGGTTCTGTAAATAATTAAAAAAAATATAACTATGCAACAAAAACAAATGAAGCTTACTGAGAATACTCTGTAGATGTTGATGGATGTAAATGTGTCATTTTTCAAAATGACTTTTTTTTTTTTTTAGATATCTTTAACTAACTTTTGGCACTATATTACAATTGCTACTTCAGGCCATGAGGAAGCAAAGTCCCCCAGTGAAGCATTGACTGGCACTCTGGCTTCCATGAAATTCCTTTGGTTTCAACTTGAGCTCATTGTTTTTTTATGTGGAGTTGTGCATTTGCAAGGTTGACCACGTTTCCAGCAACTGTCTACAGCCAGGGCTGGGCAGAGATGCTCCAAAACTATTTAGGAATACAAATACTGAGATACATGTATTTTAAGGCACAAAATACAGACTCTAAGATACATGTGTATATTATGCAACGGCATGTCCCTGAGATACTTTTGCAGAAACGACAAAAAAAGTATTCCGGAATACAGATACTTGTGCAAATACATTTGTTCTCGAACGGTGCTATGTGGAGGGTGTAGTTTATGGCGAATGCAAATGGTAACGTATGCCTGTGCTCCTCCTTTTGTGTCATTTTGTGTCAAACAAAAACACCATCTTCCCAGGTGGAACCTATGGGGTGATGCGGAGCATCGTGTTGGTTCCGAGGAAAGAGTCAGGTGCGTGCTGACGTCGAGAGATGGCGCCACCGACTGCCTCTAGCGTTACCCCTACGCGAGCCTTCGTCGCGGCTCGCGGCAGAGAAACTTGGAACGGTCGCCGCTCGCCGTTTAGTTTTTGTTCACACTTGAAGGAGAGGAGACTAGAGGAGGAGAGTTGCGTGCGCGCGGATGTGAGGATAAGCGAACGCACGCGCAGTGCACGCAGCTGGTAGAGAGAGAGAGAGCGGAGGAGAGTAACGCGCAGCTGTTGGAGAGAGGGAAGGAGGGGAGTTGCGCGTGCGCAGGGCCGGATTAAGGTAGGGGCTAAGGGGGCTAGCAGCCCAGGGCCCCCGACTCTCTGGGGGCCCCCATGACGGAAGCTCGTAGAAGAAAAGAAAACGAAACCTAAAAATATTTCGGAAAGCGATGTTGCTTGGCCGCAGCATTCGAGAAGAGGGATATACAAAGATAATGGCGATGTCAGCGAGGCCAAACGCGCACTTTGCGTAGCGCACTCCTATCCCTGTACAAACGCCCTTGGGGGGGTGTCCGGCCCCTTAGGGTGCTTGTCCGCTTTTCTGAGCGGCTTCGAGCAAACGAAGAAAACACGCGAGGGGCCCCACAATCTGGAATTTTTGGCTCCTCTTTTCTTTTTTTTTGTCAGGAAGGGAAATGTCATAAACACCTCCGCCTTCACCCTACCTCGGCCTCGTGTCTCGTGCGCGCAAACACGTGTTTTTGAGCAGCGCTTACACTTTGAAAGTGCGGTCTTCGACGCTGCTGGGGAAGGGAACAAGCTGCATGCCGCCTCCGCGTTGGTCTTGCCGGAGTGCTCCCTAGTTGAAACCAGACGGGAATTGTAGATTTTTTTGTATTTTTGAGGCTACTTTCTATTGATTAAAAAATAAAGGAAACTGCAGTATTTCCCAGGTTCATTGCCTTAACCAGACATCATTATCATCATCATCTTCGCCATCATCATCATCATCATTAGGGCCCCTGAAGCGTCCTTAGCCCAGGGCCCCGAAATGCCTTAATCCGCCTCTGCGCGTGCGTAGTGCGAGTGCGGACTACAAGGCCGCGGGACATAGACCCGAGCAAGAGATGCTCCGCATCTAAAAAAACCCCTAAGAACATGTCACTTTTGGTGAACCACATAGTTACTAAACGGTAAAGACTGCGTGCCTTGCTTGACAAAAGGTGTCTGCATGAAATGAACCCTGTTTTGCCGTGAGGGTGCATCTCAGAATGTCGTCTTACGTGCTTTCGAGTCGCCCATAATGTGGGGAGATTAGACAACAGAGCCATACCTTTTCTACACCCAACTCCTTTATAGCGTTTGTTCTACTAGAAATATGAAAAAGTGGAGGGCTTGTGAGAGCAGCTTATTCTGGAATTCTTGCACGAAACGTTTTTTAAACCAGCTTTTTTTTTTAATGCTGGTGACTGCGATGGATCATGTGATAGGGCAGTTTCATATTATAAATTCTGAAGCACCCTGCACCGAATATGTTTTTGTCAATTAAATTTGTCATAAAAAGCGGCAACAAATGTAAGTACTTGGATGAAGAAAGAATAAAACAATTAAAACTGGGACAAAACAACATCTTTCAACTAGCAACAGACGAGTAAAATTTCAACAGCAAGCAGCCGACTATAACCAGGAGGGAAAGGGGGAGAAGGGGAGATAAAAACAGAAGTGCAAGTCGAGAGAGGGGGTTTATCTCTGATTTTAGAAATTCAACCTCAGTTTTCGTCAGCAGGAGGGAAGGGTTTGACACATTGTTGTTTGCTGTGGTCATGGCGAATGACTCTATGATCTCCCTGCCGAATCTGCTGTCATGCCCCCCCAGGATTTTTGTTTCATCAAAGAGGGGATGACAAAGCGAACACGAACGGGCATGTCTGACTATAGGATGATAGGAATCTGGAGAGGCCTTAGAAACTTTGTTGTGATGTTCCCGGAGTCTGTGATTGGTGCATCTGCCGGTCTGACCTATGTATTGATGGCCATAGCTCAAGGGGATGGAGTAAACTTTCTTCTCTTTGCATGGAATGAATTTCTTTGCGTGTTTAACAGTGCAGCTAATCGGAATCCGGTTGTTGTTCACTTGTTGACAGAGTTCCTTAAGACGCATGCGGCACGAAAGACAACATTCGTATCAAACTTTGAGGCAATGGATTTTATCCGGTGGGCTGAATTGTGTACGTAAGGAATGACGGCGAATCGGGCTTTCTTTTGTGACTGGTGACTGGCAACCAGGCCCGCGAATCAGCCTTTCCATTGCTGATCGTAGAAGGTCGACGGGAAACCCTGCCCTGACGAGCCTCATGTGCTGGAATTCGAAGTTATCTTCTGAAAGATGGCAGCAAGACTTTGTGAAGGATGAAGAAAACAATGATTTGATGATACCGTGTTTTACCGACTTGGAATGGGCGCTAGAAAACGGTAGGACAGGTTTAGCAGACCTTTGTTGAAAGGCCCAGCAGAGTCCAGTGGCACTGACATGAAGCCGCAAATTTAGGTACTGAAGACCTTCATGCGAAGGTTCTTCCTTCGTGAACGTAAGGTCTGACGGATCAAGCGGAAAAAACGGCTGTAATGCTATCTGGAGAAGTTCGATCAGGATGAATGATCAGGTAATTGTCTACATATCTGAAAACATGGCAGCCAGGCGCGGAGATGTCCAGTTGTGCTTTTATAGCTCTGTCGATCGAATCAAAGAAATAACTCGCTGAGAGCGGAGGCGAGGCATGAACCGATGCAAACTTCATCCATGACTTGAACCAACACGCTCTTCTCCCAAGCAAATGTAAGGAGATACCCAAGTCTGACAAAGTATCGTGATACAAGTGATACATTGTAAATGCATTTCACTACTGAGATACAAATACATTTTTCAAATGCATCTCGATACAGCGATACAGATACTCTATAGTATCTCTAAAATACTATCGCGATACAAATGTATCGCTATACTGCCCAGCCCCGTCTACAACAAATCGGAGAAGCATGGCGGCGTAATAAGTGGGGCAGCTGTCGATGGGGGAACCTGCCTTGTTTGCTTGCGGTCACCACCAGGAAGTTGGCTTGTTGCTGCTCTGGACATTGGAGTCTGAATGCAGTTGGCTGGCTGCTGAGGGCTTGCTGGGAAGGCTGCACCGAGATTGTTCATGAACCCTGTGATCATTCAGTGGCACATACATTGCTCTCAGTCAAATGATGCCCAAACCCATTTTTACATTCGATGGAAGAATGCAGGAGCACTCTTGTTCACTGGAAGGGACTTGGACCATGTACACCAGCCACACCTCTCAAATTATTTCAAAGTTCTGTCATCTCTCTTAGAGGCCGTTACTTTGTGGTCTTTTTCGGTTTAGGCGGCACCATGTGACGCGGTGGCAATGGCCGATCTGCCGCAACTTGTCTCTCCTACTGCCTGGATTATCGCCCCCCAGAGCCAATCTCTTGCCCCCTAGAAGCAGTGTCTGGGACTGGCTACATGTCAAAGAATGCTTCCAAAACTTAGGCATACCACCAGGTTACACAGGATCATGATTGCACACTATACACGGGTACCGGTATCTACTCCTTTTAAATTTCACGTTGTAGAATGAATGTCACACTAAAACGCCGGACCTTGGATCCCCAGGCCGGTTTGCTCACCTTATGGCGCGCCGTGGCTGCGGCCAGGAGGAATTTTATGTCACTGACCAGCTCCATGGGGACAAGGAAGTACCTAGCCCTGCCTAATGGCGGTGGAGAGATCTGTATCGCTTCAAGCACAAAAACCTAATTTCGCCCGCCGAACTGACTGCAGGGACTTCAACTGGAGTCCAATTGACAGCCCCTTTATACTGTAGGAGCGGCAGGTAAAGTTACGGCCAGGGAGGGTAAATATAAGTCAAATCCAAAAGAAAAAAACCACGCGAGAGAAAACGGTAGCAGTATATTTATATACCTTCGCCTAGCGCTCGGCGGCGCGCGGGCTTCTGCTGTGGTCGAGAGGTTAGAGCGCCGGTACTTCTCGTCGCGGCGTAAAAGTCCCGGGTTCGAATCGCGCTAAGAACTTCTTTTTTTTTTTTTTTTTTTTGAATTTGACTGCACTTTTATTAAGACTGTAGATGAGGCCATATGAGCTCTTATAAAATCATTGGACGCAGAAGTTATGACTCACCAGTTCGTTGCTCATGACCTTGGCAGAGCGCATACATGTCTCTGGCTTTCTTACCAACTTTCGCCGCCTCCTGCATCTGCTGTACACTCCGCGGAAAGTTGACAGTATCTTCCTATGCCCATCTCTTCGTTTGGACTTCCACTCAAAAAACAAGTTGGATACGCCTACTGGCCACAGCAAAATGTCAAGAGTAAAAATATATTCTTTATCGCATTCCATGCCAGTAAAAGTATGATATTTTTTTATTTCGGCTTTTCTACTTTCTCAGACGCTGACTTGCTGCCTTGCCTGTAGGATTTTGCCGAATCAATGCATCCACAGCTGCTATTTTTTTTTCTTTTGCTTATTTTGTGGAAGTTTTTTTGCCTGTCAGCAACTGCAGTTTTTATTAGTACTAAATAGGCGTCTCCAGCCATTGAAAGAAGTCGTAGCAAGAGCGTTGTATATTTAAAAATATAAAAATTGTAGTTGTTGGGAAAGGATGCTTGTTTCGTCCTTCCGTTTATGTGAAAGTCCAGAATTAAGATATACTCTGTTTACTTTTAATGAAATTACTTAGAAACGATTGTATTAGCGCGTTAACTTGCCTTGATCTTTTTTTTTCTTCCCTGTGTTTCGATTGAACAGGTGCGAATAACAGTAAAACCGCTCTAAGGCGCAGTAGCGCAAGTGGATGATTGGTAAAAAGGAACACATTTAAAAAGTGAGACACGCGGAAGACTCACACAAAAAGAAAAAGTTCCTAGTGCGATTTGAACCCGGAACTTCACGCGACGACGAGTACCGGGGCTCTAACCACTCGACCACAGCAGAAGGCGTGAGCCGCCGGCGCTGGTGTAGGAATATAAATATACTGCCACCATTTTTATTCAACAGGGTTTTTATCTTTATTTTGGCTCATTTACCCTCCCTGGCCGTAACTTTACCTGCCGCTCCTACAGTATAAGAGGGCGGTCAATTGGACCCCAGTTGAAAGTCCCTGCAGTCAGTTTCTAAGGGCGAAATTAGGCTTCTGTTACAGGAACTAGAATAGAAGTAGTGGAAAAATAGCCGGCATCCAGGTGAGGCGCTTCGTGTAGAACCTACCAGGTAGCGCTGGTGTTCGATTCCGGGAGCACTCCTGCTAGCGGTTCGCGCCAAGCGTAGCTGTTTTTGATCTTAGCGGTTCATTAGTGTGGCCTATGTATGCTTTATGGGTGTTTCAACGTCTATGAATTAATGTTTAATGCTACTTGGGCAATGTAGTGAAAAACCGGGGTAACCAGTCTTGCATGCTGGCGCGTAGCGGTTCGCGTTCGTCTTCTTTCTTCGTTTTCATTGCTTAGCGAGCTGCGACTTAACCACGTAATCACAATGCCAAGCCCTTGACATTCACGAAAACAAATCGCGAAACGTAATTCACAGAGACCACAGGAACCATCTGAGAACGTACGCGACGCCATATCACATGTTACAGTAGCCAAGTCCTCCGGATTTCGACAACAGCGCCACTGTATGCAGTCTACACTCTTGGCTTCACACAGCCAATGGGTCGAAGTGCCGACGCTTTTTCCACTACCCCTATATTCTAGTTCACTGTACTTCTGTGCTTAAAGCGATACGGATTTCTCCGCCATTAGGCAGGGACGCTAGGTACTTCCTTGTCCCCATGGAGTTGGTCACGTGATTACAAAATTCTCCTGGCCGCAGACCGCAGCCGCGGCCGCAGCGTGAGCAAACCGGCCCAGGTGGCGGGTTCGAATCACGGCTGAGGTGCCCACAATCTGACGGAGGCTTATTGCAGAGGAGGCGCCGTGTAACCGAGCTTTCGGTTGCACGTCGAGAGGTCCCCGGGCGGTCCAAATTAGTCCTTGGTCTTCCACCGGGGCGTGCCAGATGCCCGTCTATGGTTTGGTGCGTAAAACCCCCAAATGTTACTTTTTTGCTAACCAACGTACGAGGCATTGGAAAATAGGGATGTAATAAAATAAACTCTGGCTCGAAAGCAGAAACGTACGTAACTAGTCACGGTCTAAGCCTAGTTAAAGCTTCATCCACTCGCTGTTGCTTTCAGATGCAAGAGAGCCATTGAGAATCGATAGCTGCTCCCGTGTCTCCAAGCCCTCCCGCCTTGCCTCTTTAACACAATGCCAAAATATAACCCCACTTTTGGTGAAATCTTGAAAGCAAAAGGAGAGTGGCTGTAGGAGCTGTAGACGTTCCACTCACATATTCGTGTGCCGTAGCTCGGTGCCCCGGCCCAGACTTGGTTCGCTGCCACACCTGGACTCGCTCCAACAGGATGTAAGCTCGTCGGTCCGTTTTGGAAGCCTGGAAACACGGCCTGCTGCCACGGCCGCCGCAGCCAGGGCGCATCCAGGAGGACGTTTGGTGGTGGCGCCGCCTGCGGAACGTAGTAGGCCCGCGACGCCACTCCGCCCTGCTGACATACCAGCGACGGGTAGCTCCACTGGACGCGCGACATTGCGTCGTTCCACGGCGTGGGGCTCAAACTGTAGAACACTGGGGCACCATTTGAGAATGCGGTGCTTGCGGGGAACATAGTCGTGAGGGAAGGGACGGGGTTTGCGGACGGGACGAAGAAGGAGCGGGCGTCGTGCGGCGGGATCGGGCGAGGGACGGCCACCTGAACCGTTGGCTGGACAGAGCGGCAGTTGGGGTGCGGCCGTGGCTCTGGGGCAGGCTGGAACGAGAAAACGGGGAGGGTTGGAGGAGTTCTCGAGCTGCAAGGACGTTGAGAAACTGCAAATACATTGCTGCATATGTATTGGCGTAACCCTCGGTAGCTCACTTAGTTCCGCGAATGTGCTTAGGATGTCTTAACGTTCTGGGAATGTCCTGTGGACATTCGTGGGACATCGCCCAAAACGCTGGGACACCCTAAGGACATTCGCAGAACCAACTGTGCTACTAGGGACGCGCATTTATTCTCGTAATATTTCGCAATATCATTGTCGCGCTGTAGCGTAGTATAATTGCATGCCATGTCCTCGAGACCTCTGTATGCGAAGATCTCTGCACTTTTTAAGTTTAAGTATGTCGGAACAGATCCGTGTCTTACCTGGAGTTGCGGCAGTTCCACCCCAAAATTAGAGGTACTTGCTTTTTATCAGCTTTGGAACTACATGTTGCCTGTAGGAAACCAATATTTCTGATTGCATAGACACGAAACCTTCCAGGGGCGGCGCAACAATTTTAGTACTTTGGGTTAATACCGCTTAGAATTATTCCTTGACATTCATAACCTATGAAACACGCTTTAACTTTTTCTCCAGAAAAAAATTTGAGAACGGGCAGCGTTCACCCCCTCGACTTGCAGCCAGAACGAGCGGCCACATGGTCTAGAAGCGATTATATGCCGCCAGTATTTATCGTAGCCCCGTGCTGGGGTTGGCAAAGTAGAGGACACGCTCGGGGTTCCACACATTGTTAAGGTTCGGCTCTTATTGTTGTTGCAGAGATTGGGCACAAGCCACTACCCGAAAGCACGTCGAGGCATTGATTGCCACGAGCCCAAATTGAATGCTCGCACAGTGCTCTCGTGCACCGTTTGAGCCGCCGTTTAAATGTCGTCACCGCAGGACCGCAAAGCTCGACGACGAAATCCTGGAGATTGCATCGTTAACAATGTCATAGAGTTTTGCAAAAGACAGAAAAAAAATGTCCGCTTTTATCTTCGAAATTTTGCTGCGACAAAGCTCCTTGGTCGTTGGCGTTGCGTGCGAGTATGCTTTTGTCCACCTAAGTGCCAGTAAGCTTGTGTCAGGTGGTAAACTTTCCTACTCTATATCCTTGCACGGCCCCTTTTAATGGTTGTCATAGAAATCTGGATTGAAGCTATGGGGCAAAAGTTGATGCAGTCCAAAGAATTGATTGAATCGTCGGTGCAGCGTTATCTGACCATATGTCAGAACCTAGACAGCCTAACTAGCACCGGGCATGTTCATATGGCATTGGGACTTCTCACCTTAAGCACCAGCCTGTCGCGATGCCCACCCGTCGCAGCTACGGACGGGAGACGGTCAGGGAAGGTCGGTGGCGCGGGAATCTCGGCAACGAGCTCGCACATCCTCTGCAGCGACGTGGCTCCGGTGGGCAGCAAGGGGAGAGCCTCGACGGCGAAAGCTGCGGGAGCGGGCTGTTGCCGTGGTAATGCGTGGGCGACAGTGCCGCGTCCTCGCTCAGGTACTCCTGACGAGAAGCTGAAGCTGGATTTGGGGCTGTCGACGCAGTAGAGGCACTCGTTCTCCAGACTCTGCAGGTCGGCCGGAAGCTTGGGGGACCTCGCCAGTCGTTCCTCCTTTCCTTCGCTCTGAGCCCCAGCATCGTCCGGTAGGACGGTGCCGTTCCGCTCGCGCGGCTCTGGACTCTCGACGGGGTCTGGGTCTTTTGGCTCGGGCTCCGTTGCTCTCGTGTCTGGAGAATCGAGGAAGACGTCCGGGATTTGCTCCCCCTGATGGACTAAAATCAGATTGTGCTGTTTTTCCGCGGACGAGGTCTCCTTGTCCACGACATCCAACTCTGCGGATTCATCGTTTCGGTACTCGGGGCAGGCTTCGCGGTTTTCTCGTTCCCGTAAGCCGGAGACGAACGGAGCGGAGTCGAGGAGCGGCCCTGGGGTTCGTCCGGCGTACTTAAGCGGAGGCACGGACTTGCACCTGACTGGGATCGCGTCGAGAGCCCCGAACCCACCTTCGACTTGGTCACCGTCCGTCTTCGTGGCAAGCTCCGCAAACTGATCGAGACGGGACGACATTTGCACCGAGTATCCCTCCTCTCCACCGTCGCATCCTACCGAGTCGTCCCTTCTTCTTGCGTCAGGAACGGCAGCGATCTCGGGCGAGTCTGGAGCAATCTCGGTTTCAGGCCGACGACCCGTTTCGTCGCTCTCAGAATGTTGCTCCGTCGTCGAATCGGTGCTGTCCTTTTTCTGATCTGTACCGCAAAACCGTCGAAACTGTTGGCTCGCCAATTTGGTTAGTTCTGTGTTCCTCATCTTCTGCCTCGGTCGTTTGCGCAGCATTCTCCACGTCGGGCTGGACGTTGGCGCCGTGTTCGAGTACGTCGGTCTCGTCTACGAGTTGGTCGTACGCCTCGGCATGGCTCGAGTTGTTGGCAGTGTGGGTGCCTTCGGCGATTGTGTAGCCCTCCGACCGTCCTTGGGCGTCGTGCAGCTTTGAGATGAGCTCACTGGGGTGACTTTGCGTGCCGCCGATCTTCAGGTCCGGGAAGTAGCCGACAACGTCGCTGCTGGTTTCCAGGCTGCCATCCAGTCGGCAGATGTCGTACGTCAGGTCTGCAGAGTCCTGCTGAAAGAAAACTTTGAGTAGAGCATCCCTTTCGGGGTGTCCTACACTGCACTGGTTGATAGGTCTGGCTGTCTGTCTTACGCCTAATTTGCGACGAAAAAGAACCTACACTTTTCGGGTGTGACAAAAATGATCCCTGGAGAAGGGGAACAAAGGACAAACAAATCTCCAAACAGAACTCTTCGGGTAGATTTTTTTTTTAATGGAGCCACTACAATTTTGATTTTTATGTCAGTTTAAAACTGATGTCCCTACTCTATGTGCCCTAATATCCCGGAAAATGGCCGACACCCCATGGAGGCCAAATGGGGCGGCAAAGGGGGTTGGCCGACTTTCGGTGTGCATCTCGGGAATATGCTCTGCTCAGTCCTTTATTCATACACGCCTACATCACCTGCTCGGTGCTGTAACATAAATAATAACTAAAGACAAAGATGGAGCTTTTTTTTATTCTTTCTATATCGCCAAAGGAACACTTGCTATCTTTGTCAAAACTTGTGTTGTTTACTTCATTGCACGAGTCGTCTGAACCCAAGTAACGTGATGTGGAACATTAAGTAGGCCATCTTTTGGTGCTCTTTCAACGAGAAAAAGCTGGACAAAAAATGGGCGAGCCATTTCTGGGGGTCTTGCGGTATCCTTATCTGCGTGATTTGTATGTCGTTTAGTTTATGTTCCCAAATGTTATTTTGCCCTATTATAATCGGTACCTTGCTTTTGTGCGGCTTTATGCTGGTGAGCTTATCTTTTTTCTACCAGATTATTGGGCTGCACGGTTTCCAAGCACAGCATTGATTATTATTGTTATTAATTACATTTTTCGTCAAATTAGTGTGGTGAAACCACCATATGAGGCAAAACTTTGCTTGATGTTCATGCACAATTTTGTCATGACATAGGTGCTTGTACATTTTTGTTTGTAGGTGTAAAAGTTGCTATATTCTTTTTTTATGCTTCATAATCTAAAAACTGGCTTACCTCAAGTGCTTTCCTGGTGGCAGATGACAGGGCCTCCATAGCTGGGTCCTTAGGTGATCGAGTCTTCAGAATGCTCCTTGAGACTGACTTGGGAGGTCTTCCCCTTTTCCGCTTCACAACAGTTTCATTTTGCTCTTTAGGCACATGTGCCTCTTCCCGTTTTGACCGTCTTTGGCTAGGCTTAAACTGTGTTCGAGCTATTGGGACATCCAATCGGTCTAGGTTGCTCGTGTAACTGTTCTGGCGTGTTCCTTTCGGCTGTCTTTGGATCGGCTTTGACTGTGTTTGAGTTATTAGGATGCTAGCTGGTACATATAGTCTATGTAAGTTGCCCATGTCACTCTCCTGGTGTGTGTCTTTTGACTGTCTTTGGATTGACTCGGACTGTGTCTGAGCTATTGGGACATTAGCCGAGACTGGATCCAGGTCGCTTGTGTCACTGTCCTGGCACGCTTTTCCTCGGCTGCTCCTCAGGTGCCTCTTGAGGGGCTCGGATGTAGACAAGCGGACGAACCTCGGGACGTAGAGTTCATCCGAGTCGCTCATATCGTCTTTACCCTGCATTCTCATGGTTCTCTTTCTTCTTCGCTCTCTTTGGATTGACACAGATCTTCTCTTCTGCACTCTGATGCTCTTTGGAGCATACTGCTCGTCCAGGTCGCTTTGGTTGTTGCTGTCCTGCTCTGTCGTTTGTTTACTTGTTGGCATTTTGGTCTTTGATGCGCCGATGCTCCCTGGGACGTAAAGTCTGGCCGAGCTGCTTGCGTCGTCGCTTCCCAGTATTGTGTGCAGTGTGTCCAGCATTGCCATCCAGAGACGATACCCCTTGCCAGCAACTTCTGCAAGATCGGAGGTGTTGGCTCAAGTTTGGGGCAGGTTTCACGGGTCTTAGCCTGCTGAATACTGTTCAAGAATCATAGTAAAAAAATTGTACGGCCCTTCCACTTCACATGAAGATGGAGGACCAGCGAAGCTGTTATTTTTGCGGCGTCTAGGACGATGCCTAGAGGACGACGTCTAGGACGACATCAAGGACGACGTCTGGGACAACCTCGAGGACGACTTCTAGGACAACCTCAAGGATGACGTCTAGGATGACCTCAAGGACGATTTCTAAGACGACCTCAAGGACGACACCTAGGACGACCTCTAGGACGGCACCTTGGGAACGACCTCAAGGACGACTTCTAGGACAACCTCGAAGACGATGCCCAGTGATGTGATTGCTGCGCCAATTGCGTCAAACTGCGCCAAGGGGCTAACCCTGCTACATCCTGCTACATTTTGCCAAAATATGGGTAATCTGCGCCAAGCCTGTGCCAAAGGACCAGTTTTGGTCGCCTTTCAAAACCGAAACTAAACCGAGTACCGTAATTGAGCATGCGTGAGCTAGGTGGAGCAAGCGGCCGCCCGACACAAAGTACCCTGCATCAATCGTGGCATTGTAACCCTGGAGCCTGGGAAAAGAAGGGACGTAGGACAGGCACAAAACTCCAATGTCAGTATTGAACCAGGTCGCCTGCACCCTTGCTTTAGTTACATCAATCACCCATCCGGTCTCGCATGGTTTTTCCCGCCGTCTCTTCTTTCGCGCTCGTCGTCTCGTAAATCTCGTCTCACGTTTTTTTTTTTTTTTTAACGATAGATGCGGGCGTGTGCGGACGCTCCGACGCTAACGTGCTAGGTACCAGCCATGCCGTCACGCTGTGAAACGAATCCCGGCCGAGGTGCCCGCAATCTGGCGGAGGCTAATTGCGGAGAAGGCGCCGTGTAACCGAGCTTTCGGTTGCACGTCAAAAGATCCCCAGTTGGTCCAAATTAATCCTCAGTCCTCCGCTGGGGCGTGCCAGATGCCCGTCGTTGGTTTGGCACGTAAAACCCCAAATTTGACTTTGACGCTGTGAAACGAAATTACGTTTTTGCGCGGCGGGAGTTACTTTTTGAGCTGAAGCACTCGCTTCTGAAAGCAACGGTCCGTGGGAAAACTCATTTCGGTCCCTGCCTGCCAGTCTGCACGTCGCTGCTACAGATATGGAGCTTCCTAAACTGAAACATAAGGACCGCCGCATGTTCATCAACATTCCTGTTCTTGTTTAAAACATACGCTCCTACAAAAATCCCTTTTTAACTCAGACTGCTGTGTGGAAGTATTGATTACCTAGGTTTCTCTTGGTTGGCTTTCTTTCGAGAGGGACTCCGGTACATGAAAAATCTGTTGTGAAAGAAAGTTGGTGAAGAGAAGTGAGCTAAAGCAAAGAAGGCAATGTCTGCCGCACAACGCGCTTGTTTGTCTCGAGTTCAGTCGTTGCACAAAGCGCTCCAAGAACGTTTTGACCCTGACTCGCGATGTCCTGCATCGATGCGCTCAGGTTCTTTTTTTCTGTATGTTTAGATTGTACCTCGCCTGCCGGCCTTGCAAGCACGCACCGCTGGACTGTTTATTGTCGCATGCTGGGCAGTTACATTTTGCATACATATTTGGAAACCAGTTGGCGACAGAGCAAAGAGGCATGGTTTCGGTTTCGATCGAACAGCCGTCTCCGCTCGCGCAATGAAGCGCGTGCAGCTGCAAGCCTGCCGAAGTTGCCCTGACGTGCATGCGAACATAATTGCACGACAGAGGCACCAGCCGGGACGCTTGCAATCCACTGTTTTACGTTTACTTTTGGCGAAAATCTGGCACGTCGGGAATCAGTAAAACGGTGGCAAGTGGTTTTTCAGAATTGCTCGGCAACGCGTACAGCACTGTACACTTGTGGGATGTCTCAATGTCTCTTTGGAGACATTGAAAGTGGACATTCATTGCTAGCCTAAGCCAAAGCGAAGCTTGCAGCAGCTTTGCGGAAAGTTTCGAAAAGCAAAACGTACCCGCTAGTTGTAATGCACCTTTTTCTTGTGTGCCATTTCGCTATGTGTTTCATCAGTCGGAGACTGCTTCCATTTGTTATATTATATCACTAGTCAACCTAATGCTGTGATATTTACTACTAAGCTCATCATTTTCAAATAAACTAATATCTGAAGTTTGGTTTTCAAATAAATTTTAATATGTGAAGTTTGGTTCTTATCTATCTATAGTGGGTACAAATATATATATGTATAATTTAACTGAAGCATTGCAAAATGTGTCATGTCATTGACATTTCAGTTACACCTTGAAAGACTCCTAGGTGGTCGAACTTGACCATAATTAGTTTATTTCGGCGAGCAAAGTGCCCTTCGTTTGTCCAGCACCTAAAACAAATATTTTTATTTTTATAAGAATATCTGCTCCAAAAGTCACTTTTGGTGCTCTGAAACACTGTTTTGGCTGCTCCAAAGGCCACTTTTGCTGCTCCAAAACATTGTCTTGGCTGCTCCAAAGGCCACTTTTGCTGCTCCGAAACACTGTTTTGGCTGCTCCAAAGGCCACTTTTGCTGCTCCGAAACACTGTTTTGGCTGCTCCGAAGGGTGCTCCAAAACGGCTTAGGCCAATCACATCACTGGATGCCTAGAGATGATAACAAGGGCTCAGGACCTCACTATCTAGTAATGCCAAGGAAGGCTGATTCATACTTGCCACGACCAATGGGGAGTTTCCTGTCAATATTCGCGGACACATTTTTTTCCCAGATCCTAGCGCATAACAGCTTCGCTGTAAGAAAAGTTGAGCTCCTCGTGAAGCGTTGCTAATGTCTCCCTTTATCTGACAAATCATGATGCTTATCTAAGATTAGTTATTTTGCTATTTTATTGAGACAAGTGTTAAGCTGCATTTTTCCTTCAATTGAGCAAATATTGTAAAAACTACTTCCTTGCTCTGTGACAGTGAGTGTGGGGATCCAGCATTCTATATGCCTAGGCAGTGTGGTCTATGGGAATTAAAAATTTCAGTGTTTTGTTCATACCACTTTGGAGTCCATTGTAGAAGGCACAGTTTTCCACCATCCTTTTGAAATCCTTCACGAACGCCTCCTTCGACGTGTAAATGGCATCTTCCACTCGTTTTGCAATCAGAGAAAGGTCCATTGGCTCCTTGGAAAGAAACATTTGCTTAGTTTCTAAGCTGTCTGGTTTGACCCCCCTGTGGTGACATTACCTTGACAATGCTGAAATAACCAGGGCAGACAACTTCATTGACGGGGTTTGCAAACAGCCAGGCGTCCTTGTGGCCCCTCGTGATTTCCAGAACTGTTGACAGTTTCATGAACACAGGCATGAGGAAGTTAGTATGGGGTGAAAATCCTGAATTACAAAATCCGATTGTGGCAGGCAGAGTATTTTCCGTCTTAACATATTTCCTTGAAAATTGTTGCCTAAGCTGATGACCGAAAGCACTTCCTGCCTGTTTTTGTCGCTTCGAGGATGTAAAAATTAACTGTCGTGTGAAAGTAATGTTTCGGGCACACTGTATTTTTTTATAGTTAGCCTTACGATTTATTTGGGGGAGCACTCTTTGCCCATCGACGGAATATGGCTTCTCTTTCATTTTAGGTAGACGTCTGCCATAGCAGTCCGAGTCATTGCTTCGAAAATGCCTCGACTTGTGCCTCTGTTGATGTTTGCCTCGATAAAGCTCACCTGTTTTGAGACCAGAGAGCAAGTCCAGTTGTCCAGATGACTCGTATGACCTGCAAAGGAGGACTCGTGAGACAGACCTCATTCGTGGACATTTTATATTGACATAGTTTCCTTCAACATTTTGTTATCACGAGCTCGGCGCGTGCTGAAAGCAAGTATTCCCAAGATTCACAAATGGGTAGGCATAAAAGCTCACAAGTATCATCCCACCTGACATTTTCTCACTCTAGCAACATCATGGCGGATTGATATCATGTGGCAACAGCCTATGCAGCGAGCAAGTTCACCCCACATGGCGTGAGAGTGGGATTGATCTCGTGTGCGACCAAGCTTTGGCTCAGAAAATTCTTCACTGCCGTATGTATATCTGGGCCGTGCATTGTTTACTCTAGCGCCTCCGGTAGTTGTGATGCTCAGCCAACGTTACTAAAACACTCAGTTGGGAAACTCATCCTTGAAACCTTGAAACCTGGGCCGCTGGCGTCCACCGAGACCGAGCTAAATACGATAACAGCGCCACCCTTTCTTTAGCTGCGAGTTGAAACATGAAAGTTGCTTTGTATGGCTACTGCTAGAGTCACTGAATGTTCCCAGAGTACTGACACCCCCAGGCTTGAGGTGCCAAGATGGCGGCTCAAACTTTTTCTCTTTACTGTGGTCACCATGAGATTTTAGAAAGCACGTTTTCAAGTAAAAACAAACGGAAAAAGCTCTTTGTGTAGGAAATTTCATTGTAGATTTGTACAAAATGGCAGGAGCGTGATGCTTGCATAAAATTGAAGTTTACAGAGTTTTGCGGCACAATTAATATTGTTTTTATATAGCCATGTCTCACCGGTGGTTTCGGGTAGCCCGTCCCAACCTGGGTGCGTCCTAACTTTGGTGATTAATTGCGGCGCGTCCGTTTGGGAGACGGGGCTTGGCAGCCCTGAAACCCTTGCCACTGTATACGTTTCTGCACCAAAATGGCCGATCAAAGCGTAAATTGGAGAGTAACGCCGCCGGCCCTTGCGCAACTCGACCTGAACGAAGTGTGCAGCCGTGCAGTTCCACGAGTTGCCGCTTTGGGCGAAATGGCGGGTTTGCAGATTGTCCTAAGTTTGGTTCTCGAGTACGGATTGGTGCCACTTTTTCAGAGTCGGCTCTCTGTCAGTTGTCCTGAGTCTTCCTCTAGTAGTGTTGTGCTCAGCTAAGCGGAGAGCAAGTCGTCTGCTTCTTGGGCAGGAGTTGCGGGGACGTCAATAAAGACGCCGAGCTCTGATAGGCTGAAAATGAAAAGGATAGTGGCAGACCTGAATGCTAGATGCCTTCAGGTCTACCCAGTGGCCTCACGAGGGTCAGCGCCACCCGGGGCGGTAGCCCACCGCGAACCCCCCCCCCGCTCCCGCGTGACCCACCGCGACCCCCCCTCGCCCCCCCCCAGCTCTCGCGTGGCCCGCCGCGGGGGGGGGGCACCGGGGCGGTCCCCCCCCCCTTGTGACGCCACTAGGTCTACCCACTATTTCGCTTTTCAATCAGCCAATAAGAGCTTGGCGTTTTGACATTGTCGCCACCCCTGTGAAGTAAGCAGGCGAACTTGCACTCCGCATTATAACGTTCAGGCTTTTTGCTTTGCCATTGCTTCTCATAGATGCCGCAACCTGATTGGCTATGGTGGGAGACGCTCAAGACTCATTATGCCCTGCATTTGTTTTTTCCTTTTTCTCTTTTTTTTTTTTGCTATGTGTTTTTTAAAAAGAATTTACAGGGTTTCTTTTTCCCGCAAAACGGTATACAGTTGGACTTCGTACAAGGGCGCCGCCATCTTGAAATATCGTCACTTCCAGTATGGGCGAAAACATTGTATTGCAGTCGCCACGCCAATATAATGCATTTAGGAGATAAGCGCAACCGTCACCTATTCCCGTTTTGCCTCCCCTCTATTTTTTTACTATTTGCAGGTTGAAACGTTCTGATAATTTTTCGTCGCCCATACCGGATATGCCTACTTGCCGGTCGGTGGCGAGAGTAAGCGGAAAAGGTCTATACCGTCCGAAAGACACCGAAGTTTTAGAACTCCCCATTATTCAAAAGTTGCGTGATTTTCTGAAATTTTCAATGGGAAAATAGTGGCCAACGGAGCCCTGCAACAGATGGCCAGAACGGCGAAAATGGATCCCATTTTTCAATGGATATATTTAGAAAATAAGGAGTTTTCGTAGATGGTTTTCGGAGTCCCGCAACGCTCTTCCCAACCCGCTACGATACCCGGAACTCTACAGCCAAGGCCATCGGCGCGCAGGCGCAGTAGCGGCTTTGTGGCGGAGGGCGTAGCGGGGGGGGGGGGTGGGGTGGGGGTGTTTGCGAAAACTTTTTAATCACTTATAACGTTTGATAACAGATACTTCTGAAACTCTCGCATCTTGTACGGACCACTACCGCTATACAGTATTTGGACGGAGAATGAGCGTTCGGCTATGCGTTTACTTATTTCTACAATAAAAAAAATGGTATGTTGTATTTTGGACAGCTGCTTTTGAGCGTTTTTTGCGTCACTGCAATCCTCTAGGAAAGAACCAGCAGACGCTTATTACGCGAGCAGTGTGCGTTGCGAGCTGCGCGTGGTCGTCGTGCGGCAATGGTTTGGGCTACCGCGGAGCGCAGTGGGGAACACGCAGCGGTAGCCGCTAGAGCTCCCTACGGTAGCAGAGTTGCGCATTCAGCTTCGGCGGGTGGCCGTAGCACCGGCTTTCCTGCACGCCCTGGATGCTTTGCTCCTCAAATGACGAAATTTGGCGAATAGCGGCGCCGCGCATGGAAAACAGGAGAGGAGGAGGAGGGCGAGGGGAACCAACGAGGTTGAGGGGAACATACGCCGGGGCGCGAGAAACGTCGACGGAGCGGCTTTCTTGCATGGCGCCGGATGCTTTGCTCCTCACCTGATGGATCTCGGCCAATAGCGGCGTGGCGGCGCGGGGAAAACAAATGCGCAACTCTGCTCCCCCTTCGGGGAGCATATCGAGGAACTCTAGTAGTCCCTCGATATCAGGTCGGCGTCGCGTTCACGCGCCCGTGAAACAAAAGCGTTCCGGTGCAAAATCTGTTCCGAACGCTTTTGTTTCTTTTTGAGATCCAGAGCGCGTGAAAGCGCGCCTCCCGGCACGAGCTCTTGGCATTCACGATGCTACGACGGCAATTTTTGAAATAAAAAGACAGTGAGTGTAATCATGATGTTTAAAACCCGAAACTGTGCTGAGGGAAAAATTTTTTTTTTCTCTTGGATTTCAAGGTTTCCTATTTTTTCACTCGCCACAGTCTCGAGTTTTAAACATAATTCATTTTTTTATAGGCTGCTATTTTTTTTTCCACCAAAGAGCGCGTGCAGTGGGCATTGTGTACTTCAAAACGCCAAGTTTCGAGCGGGTCATTACCGCTGACGCCCTACATTTCCAACTGCAACGAAAAGTACTACAACGGAACGTAAGGGGGTAACCCGAGAGTGGGAAAAATAGGAAAGTTGACGTCAACCTTGGAATTTCCTCAGTGTCGGGTTGCTTTTCTTCTTCTTGAGCGTTGTGAATAAAAGGGGGGGGGAGGATGGGGAAGGGAAGAGAGGGGGCCAATTGTGGATGCGCACCTGGCGCGTTTGTCACTCCAAATGTTTCCTCCAACATGAACGAGGGACATGGTTGGTGGGAAGCGCTATTAATCCAGAGCAGTCTCGGCGACACGTAACGGCTAAGTCGTCGGTTGGGCATCGGCGTCGCGTTCACGCACCCTGGGACAGAGGGGGGGGGGGAGGCGTCCTTTCTCAGCACGAGCTCTTGGCATTGCCAGTGCTACAACAATTTGTTATCAAAAACTTTTTTTTTTTTTTTTTTTTAAGAGAGCGCAGGCAAAGTAGGGCCATTAGGTGCTACAAAAATCCGCTTCGCATGCACTGGACCCAGGTTCAATACTTTTTCCAGGATTTAGCAACATCGACGACGGACGTCCCACTGCGCCAACTACATCAACAGCGGACGTCATTTCCAGTAATGCTAAACGCCCAAAACAACTGTCGCTGTAAAAAGAAAGAAAAAGATCGGCGTTTGTGTTTGATTGTTTGTAATCGTCTGCTCTGCCATCAGCGCGTGATCGGGCACCGTTGTGACGTCACTTGTCTATATTTTCTTTCGCCGCAAAGTAAGTTGTGGGCGTCTATACGGACGAGAAATGCTGAGTCCGGGGGCATCTTGGCAGAAGGGAAGCACAGCGCATGCTCAGAACTGGGTAGAAACCATGGCAGCGCACATGAACTGGGTGGCGAGTGTTACCTGTCGAGGGCGTCCCTCGCTTCCAGAGCCACCCCGGCGGCCTGGAGGTAGTGGCCACGCTTCTTCGTTGGCGGTCTGCCGCGGGGACGGCCTCTCATCTCCGGGCTGAAAAACAAGGCTGGGCTCACAAACCACCCCTTTCCAAGAATGTAATCCTGTCACGTGGACAGTATTAATTACGGCAAGTCCCCTTCACACACTTGCGACTGCTTAAAGGGATACTTCAACGAAATTTGAAATATTCCCGTCGTGTTCAAAAATAGGTTGAATATGATCCACAATATCCGTAAATGACAATCACACGTTTGTATTTTGATCCTGGTGGCTGTATTTTTCGTTATAAACGGCCCACTCTGGCAAGCACTCGGAGAAGGCCCAGCTTAGAGCACGTGACATGCAACGCAATCGTGAGCGTAGGTCGTCTCAAGACGAGCAAAGCTACGGTGAGGCTGACGTCGAGAGGATGGCCTATACACGAACTCATCTCTGTTACGTCACGGCGCGGTGGTGGCGCGTCGGTCGCACTTCCGGTTTGGGGCTGTGGGCGGAAGGCCCCATGTGAGGCGTGTATTCCTGCGTTGTTTTGAAAGGAACCTGACGAAAACATGCCTTTTCGTCAAACCGCCGCGACTGGGGCTGTGCCAAAAGAGTCGAGAAAGGTTTGAAGATCAGTTTTCATGTTCTCGGTTCGTCCAAGAACATGGATATGTGGTAAACCAGCCGCCGCCGGACCACAATTGCTTGGGCGGGAAGCACTTTGGGTTGAATTCACGGATACTTGTGGTCATCAGATTTATTTGTTTTGTTCCAACATGAACGCCAGAAAACCCTCAAGTTGTACGGCCCACCTGCGGACTACGTTCAGTGCGTCTTCAAGTTCAAACGGCCGTCTGATCGTTCGAACTGTCGTCTGCTCTTTCAAACGCTTCTGTTTGTCGTCTGCTCTTTTAGACGACACCGGCCCGTAGACCAAATGTTGGCCCGGTACTTGCGTTAAGAAGTAAGTGCAGGCCTCAAAAGACTTAAGTTTGAAGGTTGGTAAGCAGGCTCGACGTAAGCAGTAGATACAATTGGAGATGTTGATTATTGTTACCAGCGGCCATCACCGACTTGTTATGCCTGATTCACTTCGTCCGATTCTGCTTGCGATTTTCAGTATCGACGTCGACCATCTCAGCTGCGGTTCACGCTTTTGCAGCCCGAGCGACGTCGCGACTGAAAATTGCAAGCGAAATCTCATCATGTGAATCAGGCTTTAGCGTACATTCTGCGGCGTCCACGCGGAATGAATCGCCGCATGTCAGGTTATTCACGCGAAGTTTTGCGGTGTAACGAGCTTCGTTGATTTCGCTGACGCCGCTCATGTAGTCAGACATTGTCAGGAAGACGTAAAATCAACAATTCGAAAGCGATAAAGGGCACGGGGACTCACACCGACGCCGACAACATCGCATTTCAATGGTTTGTTTATGGGCGACGGCGAGCTTGTTGCCCACACCCCCATCGCGCATGCGCGGCGCCGGTGGCGTCCGCTAGGGGCGCTCCGGGCGCTCCGGTTTGTTTGTAAACATGAGTTGGTGTATACTTCGTTCACCTTCCGTCCAGACGCAGCGGATGCTACGAGGGAACGGGACCAATCAAGAAGCGTCAAAAGTGCAAGTCACTAGGCTTGTTCTGTTTATGATTGGTTCAGGGATGAAAAAACACAGACAGAACCATTACGAACACCATGATGGTTCCCTTTTGACGCTGTCTGATTCGTCATATAATCTCGTAGCATCGGCTGCGTCTGGACGGAAGGTGAAACGAAGTATTGGGGAGGAAGGAGCGACCGTGACGCCCCAAGCGGTTAACTTTAGAAGTACACGGATGGGGACAACAAATACAATGACTCAGCGCTCGGCCGACATAACCGAACGCGGCGTCAGCGTTCGGCTGGAGTTCGTGTTCTCCGGTGAGGGGAGGAGGGGCTCTTTTGTTTCACTCCGGCCTGTATGAACAATGCAGCATGCACGATCCCAGCTCAGCACAAAAGCCGAAGTGGGTCAAGCTCGCATTCTCTGAGGATGAGATCCGGCACTTAACGTCGCTTCGTCGATTCTTAGTATTTTTACGGTAAACTGTGCCCCGCGCTCTATTGTAGAAGATGACGTGTACATGCCCATAAGGCCCGTGGTCATGCGCACAGGCCTTGTGTTGAGTAAACACCGACTGTGGGGAAAACAAACGAGGTTTGAGCGCCCCTATAGTTCGATCTCCTGCCCAATAGTCATTCCAGCCACCGGAGCGGCAGCTTTTGTATGAATTTTGAGTGACGGGTTAATCTTCTATAATCTTGTAGGGGGACAATAGCGACTTCTGCGACGCACAAAGGGATTCTCGGGAAGAGGGAGTTCCTCCCTCCCCTTCTCTCGTCATGGCCGGAGGCGAGACAACCTCCGTCACTAGCTGTCAAGGTTCCTAGACGAGCATTACAAACGAGGCGTTAGCGACATCCACCAGGTGCTTTTTGTTAATCGTTTAATTCGTTTTAAAATTCCTTTTCGAGACTTTCTTAACAAGATATTGGTATGTGCCATGTGATACTGCTCTTTTGAACACATATAGACCAAAAAATGAGCGTCGAAATTTCGTTGTAGTATCCCTTTAAGACCGCTGCGGTTGTAGGGCTGTCAACGTGGTAAACAGGCGCAAACTTTGTATGAGAACATTTCAGACTTGACGTCAAACAACGCTTTGCAAACCCCAACACGCTGTAGAGATGAGTTAATCCTCGATAAAAATAATGCCTCGAATTCTTACTAACTCTTTTAGTGATCTACATTGACAACCTGGCGTGGGATAATTCATATCAAATGGTGGTTTATTTTGGGATTTCAGACCAGTTTTATAAAAGCCGTGAAAAGTGCGCTAGTTCAGTCTGTGCAGGTGAGCTATGGGGACAGGGAGCTAATAGTCACGATAAACCGAATAATGAACTAAAATTTGCTATTGTTGTGGTTCGTGAAAATATACATATGGTTCCAGTTCGAAACTTACTGAGCGTCATGGAAAACCACGATCATTCTCAGTCTAAATTTCCCTCTCGTGCAACAGGAATTCTCGCCCCAGTATCCTTGCTCCTGCTGCGAGAGTGCGAAATTGAGCGCTCGCTTCCCAGTCTTGAAAAAATTCACTCATTTACTGGTCTTCGACGACGCTCGGCAACCTTCTCATTGGAACCATGTTTATTGTCACTAATTAAAATGGTCATTAACAGATTTTAGTTAAGGTGACGATAATCCCGGTCCTTATATTATGTCCCCCTGGCCTCATAACCAACCTCTTTTTTTTTAACAAATTTGTAATGTTCTTTTAGAACACCCCGTACAAGTTTTTCGAGTTCCGAAGGGGTAGGACCAGGCGCTGTTAGCTCTTTAGTAGTTTTTGTTATAGAATTTAAAAAGGTATCTCTGCTGTGCGAAAACAACGACAATCAGCGGTAGTTCGTTGCATTTCTCTTTTTGCTTCTACGTTTTTGTTGTGCCTTTTTTATACAATGTTTATATTAAAATAAAATAAAAATCTTTTAGAATGTCCTTTCTTTTTTATACATTAGCTCGTTCAATTCACCGGCGCAGAAAAGTGTAAGGCAGCGTACTTCCGGTACGTGTATTGAGATACGACCGGAAGTACATTGCCCTGCACGTTTTTTTTTCCACCGGTGCAGGAGGTGCAGGGAAATCAAAGGCTGCCATCGTTTATGAATGCGGAGGGCAAGTCGTCTGCTTTTTGCGCACGAGTCAACGTTGTTAGATCAGCTAGTTAGGGAACTGCTCATAGACGCTGCATGCACGAACAGTCTACCACCACGACTCGCCCGGCGTCGCTCGACGCGCCGCCGGACGGCTGCTTTGGGAACTGAATCGGGGATACGTTCGTTTCAACCATAGTTGCAACGTTACTGGACGCGTAAAACCAACGGAAAAAAATCTTTTTGTAATAACTTTTATTGGAGTTTAGTAGAAAATGAGGGGCGCGTGATGTTTTCTAAAAGTTTTAGTTTGCAAGGTTTTCAGCACAACTAATATTGTTTTTATACAACCATGCCTCAGCGGTGATGTCGGGTAGCGCGTCCCGATAGGCGCATCTTAACTTCGGTGATATTACGCGGCCCGTCTGCTGGGGATACGGGGTGGAACCCCTGTAATCTCTTCCACCGTATCTGTTCGGCTCCGAAATGGCCGATTGAAGCCAAAATAGATGTCACGTGCAGTTCCTCGAGTGACCGCTGTGGGAGAAATGGCGGCGTTGTGATCGCCATTGGGCGCTTCAGCTGTGCTCTTTGGAACGCGCAGTTATGATACGAAAATACAGATGGCGCTTCGAACGACGACTGGCTAAGGCCCCTGTTTACGACTGGCGGATTGAAGTGAGTGAAGGGGGGTACCCCCTCCGCGGGAGTTCCACAACTGAGGGAATCTAGTTACGTTGGCAGGAGTTGTGATGACGTCAGAACGACGCCGAGATCTGATTGACTTGGATTGAAAGGATGGTAGACCCCAATGCTAGATGCCTTGAGGTCTACGCACTATATATATATATATATATATATTTTTTTTTTTTAAATCAGCCAATGAGAGCTAGTTGTTCTGACATCATAGCAACCCCTGTGCAAGAAGCAGACAACACTTGCGCTCCGCATAGTTTTTTTTAAATTTTTTATTTAATTTTTAGGGCGTATCTGGAATACTATTTAAACTTGATAGATAGAGGAAACCCCTTTCTTTTAAAAGTACACTGAAATTGTTTTCAAAGTTTATTACTACAGATGCGTGCAGCGTGGCCGGCCGGCCATGGCCATGGCAAAAGGGGCCGGCCATGGCAAAATGCTGTATGAGGGGAGGGGGAGAGGAGGTCCCAGCGAAATGAAAGATTTCGGGGGGGGGGGGGCGGGCCCCATGGGCCTCCCCCTGGATACGTGCCTGGTTGTGAGTCAAATACGCTACTTGACAGTTTTGATATAGCGTTGCTGGCTCTAACTTACACAATACGGAATAGTATAGCGTTAGCTAAAAACGACCTGCTCGGACCGATTTTGGTTGCGCGTTACGTTTCTGAGTGAACATCTCGCATGGTCTTTTTCATTCGATTTGCCAGAGCCGTGCAAGTCCGCGTGCTAATAGCGCCACCATGCTCCTCGAAAGAAGTACTGAAAAGGAAAACGTTTCCAATCCTATTCAAATGAAACGAAGCCTCAGCTGGTCGAGCGCGCTTTCTGCGGGGCACGGAGGCTACGAGTTTGTAGTCGATCATGGAGCCTCCGTCAATCGTCCCGTGGAAATGGCACCTTTGATCAGTGCTATCGCGGGAAGGTATCCAAGACCTACCGATGGAAAACCCACAGCGTTGCGTGCGTACGCAATACGCGAGCCCTTCTATTTCGTTCTGCGCACTCTCGACTCGCAATGTCTTTGCGTACGCTAAGGGGCCCTGCAATCACATTTAAGCGTCTACCTTTTTGCGGTTTCCCCGTTTCTTGGGGTTCGGGCAAGCCAGCGGGCAAGGAGAGAGTAACTAAATATCAGTGCGTCATATTTCAACCGGACGACGCGAAAACCTCCTCCACCTACGGGGGCGACCCGCGGTGCCGAAAGCGCGCGATATGTGAAGTCTTTGGCCCTCGGCTTACTACTGGTCAGAGCCGCTAAAAGCTTCTTTTTAGAAGAAATACAAAATATAAGGGACGCGAGCCGTTCCAATTATTTATAAACGTAGTTTTTGTTCAGTATTTTAGATCAGAAAATAAACAAGTGCAGTTTATAAAGTACGGAAACAAGAAATGACCAGTTGACATACCCGCCACCAAGCGGTGGAAAGGGCGGCTACTAGAAAGGGTAGTGGGGTCAGGCACCGACGATCGGCGAGCGTAGAAAGGTCCCGGATGTACGCGGCGGCTCTGCGGGCTCGAGGATCAGACCAGTTCCGAGTGTTCCGAAGGCCTTCGGCGAGCATGTTTCGCTTGCGTTTCGGCCGTTTGGCTGGCAGCGCGAAGTAGCTCCCGTTCTAAGCTGATCTTTACCCCGTGTTTGCTGTCGTTTGTGGCGTCATGACGAACTTTGTTTAATCGCGCAGCAAATGCAATGCGAGCCGCCCTGGCTGCCCGCTTCATACAGCCTATCCAGCACATGCTTTCGTGGCGCCCTATGGAGCCGTCGACACGAAGTGCGGCAGCCGTGAGCGCTCGCCGAGCTCACTACCCTTCCTCTAGTTCACGGCCACTCAAGCGACTAAGGACGTCATGAAGGAGTTTGTTTTTTGCTTGTTTTTGTAACTTTAATTTGCCTATAACTTTTAAAATGGAGCGAAATTCGAGAAAATAAAGTTTCATTAATTTACTACGTTCAGTGCGCTCAGGTTCGTTGCAAATTAAAAACAAGTAAAAAAGTCCTTGCAGGTACGCTAAACTAAAGCTTAGCGTACAGTCCACTAAAACTTCTGGTGACTAGGCCCTGTCCGCCGCACTTCCTGCTCACTGGCAGGAAGAGCATGCCCCAAACATTATCGCGTTATCGGGCCCCGTTCGCATCGTCTTCTCATTAACAAACCCCGAAGCTCTTGAGGCGCCCGTCCCGGGTTGAGCGGCTTCGCCGTCGGCGTAACCGCGCGCGTTGCATTATAGGAATAATGCGACAGGGCGTAACCGCGCCTTGCATTATGGTAAAATTTCCCCGCTAAATTTAGCCGAGAAATTTTCGCGAAATTTGATCGCTAAATTTAGAGGAAAAAATTTCGCCAAATTTAGCTGAAAATTTTCCACTAAATGGGAGCGGAGGAGGAGGGGAGGATACGGAGAGGAAGGAGGGGCGTACCCCTCCATACCATCCTCCTCAAGAGCTGCGCTCTAATTTCGCATTACAGGACATTTTAAACGTCTTTCATTTTTTTTTTCATTTTTTGCCAGGCAATTCAATATGGTGTCAGAAGACTCCCCAATTCATATTTTTCTGCAGCGGCAGGTATATGTTTATTGAAGTCAAAATACGCGACTGCTGGAAACCGAAAACTAGACTGGGGGAAAAAGAAATATAGAGGAAGAAGTTGCCGGAAGTCACGTGGTTGTGCAACTTTTCTTTTTTTCAGTCAACGTATTTGCAGTTTTTTAGAAGCCACAAAAAATAATGGGGATCATATTTTTCGTATTGAATACGTGTGCCTTCGATGACCGACGACTTTGATTATCTCTGGTGGTTGTGTACATGGCTTGCACTGACGTCGCATCGCATACCAAAGGGTTAGACCGAGAGAGAGACCGGTTTTTAAGCCTATTGCGACGTCGACCAGCTCCGCTGCAGCGGTCCTAAGACGTCGCAAGAGGCTTAAAGGGGTACGGAAACAAAAATTGAAATATTCAAATTTCGTTCGGAAATGAGTCAAGCATGACGGATAATAACCGTAGATGATAATCGCACGTTTGTATTTTGAACGACTGGCTCTATTTTTCGTTCCAAACGGTGCACTCGGCGCGTTCACACTGGAAGCGGATCCGCAAACGCGAAGCGGATCTGCGCGTTCTCAACCGCAAAGCGGCTGAGAACGATGCGGTTTGAGCGCGTTTTTGCCAACCGCTTCGGGACCGATTTTTCCCAACCGCTTTCACGAACCGCAAAGCGGCAACCAATCGGAACGCGACGCTGACGTGACGTCAGTGGTCTTGCAAAACAAGATGGCACCTGTCGCTGGCGAGGCGTCTAAGGCGCTGTAGTCCTAGCGTTACAGCAGACAAATCAACGGAGAAACGTAATGTTCACGTCCGTCACTTGAATCCGCCGCGAAAAGAATTGACTCGGAATCTTAACGGGCTTCGCACCGGTGATTTGGTTCGGGTAAGAGTTTGTTTATTATTCCGGGCGCCACAGCCCGAAGCTCGCTGCCTTGCCAGTCTCTGCCCGTAGAACTTCGGAACCCGCTCCTGATCGACCGAAACGTCAGCTTTTCTACCCACGATGGTCGCGTGAACTATTGAAAGCTTTCGACACCGTGCATGACCAACACGAAGGCCGATAGAGACGTCATGAGCCTGATTGCTTAGCCAACGCAATACCGCGAAGCGGGCAGGGTACCTGCGCTAGCTCGACCCGTAACGAGTACTACTAACAAAAGAAATAAAGGGAACATACTCAAAAAACAAAGTGTACATACCAGACGATGCAGAGGTAATCCATACGGCGTTTATTTGAGCTTAATGTCAAACAAACAGTAGACTCGATCGACGTTCGAGTGACGAGAGGAGAGTCCGCCACCAACGAAGCCACGACCGGCTAGCACCGAACACATTCCCCCCGACCACGGTCCACCCCACCGTTCACAACTTCGTAAATGATAAAAGCGAACAACGAGTGAGGACACTGGCCCTCTTTCCCGAGGAAATGGCTATACGCACTGCGGACAACTCGTGCCCGTCGGGCCACCCTTTTCGAACGGCGCGTGGATCACTGGGGAGCGTGTTAACCCAGCCCCCAGTTTAACGGTTTAACGGAGTGCGTATAGCCATCTCGTCCGAAATGCACTCCCGAAAACGAGGTCAGCTATTCATGCGGGAAGGGTCCACTTCGGAAGAAAAGGTCGGAGGCATCCTCGTTCTGAGTCAGCAAGGCGCGCCTAGCTGGGCTTTGCTTGCTGGGCGAAGTCGAGGGAAGCACAAGCGAGTTTTGCGGGTCCATGTCTCTTTTCGCTGCCTGAACTCGTGATGCATGCGAACAGCCCGAAGAAAAATCTTCCGGTTGCCAAAAAAGCAAAATTTTGGCTTTGGATCGTGGATTAAAGTGGATTTGGATTGTAAACAGGGTTGCCAAACGCAACTCTCAAAAGATCACGCGTTATCGCCGAGAAACCTCCAACCGCCTCTCGTCAACCGCCAACCGCCTCTGGGTGTCTGAACGGGGTCGCTTCGCGAGCCGCATCCGCAACCGCTTCGCGAACGCGGATCCGCTTCCAGTGTGAATACGCCAGAAGAGAAGCGAACGGAGAGCGCGATGCGTCATGGGATATCCGGCGCAAACAAAAACAGAAAGAAAAGATTCCCCGCATTCGTGACGTAGCAAGGCTGGCGGGATTATGAGCTTTGCCCTTGGTGGCGTTGTCAGCGTTGTGGGGTGACGAGCGTGTGGCTGGCCCAAGGAGCACGTAGCTTCCACAGCACTGTCAGCTTAGGGCTGAAGGGGGTGGGGAAAGCTAGGGAGCCTATGTGCGCTCTAGGGAAAGCAACTTTTGTTCGAGTTTTGAGCGACTGCCTAATCTTCCAAGAGGAGAATGGCTGCATCCGGGTGCACAAACGTGGTCCGAGAAAGAGGGGAGTCCACCCTTTCCGCCTTCTTGGACTGTTTGGTTCAATGCGCGATTTGTGAGTTGACGAGGAAAGGAAGGAAAATGGTGAAATGCCAAAGAGCGGCGCTGCTCCGAAGGAATCTGCTACGTCACGACTACGTAGCAAGTTCCCCAATGTTGCTAGATCACCTCCCAAATAGGCTCCGCATGCATCCACCACGTGCACAGTGAAATATCGTTTATTTAGCTTTAAAATTAGTTTTCTTGTGCCTTTCAATGGAAGACTGGTGTTTTTGAGGTTAGGGTGCAACATGCGACACATTCAAGCTAGAAAATGAGCGCTAGAATTTCGTTTCCCTAACCACCCGGCGGTCTTGTCTCTCGGTCTTACTCGGTTGCATATATCGGAATGGGAGTTGGTGTTTCGACCTTTCTGAAGGAAAGAACAAAAACTCGCTTTCGCCTGCATATCCAAGTTTTTTATTTTAAGAATGGACAAAATATCAGGTTTTCGGCACCTCCTCAGCTCCTTCACCAACTTCCGAGTCACGTGCGCCGTGACGTCAATGGGGGTCGCGCGGGTTCCGGTGAAGCTCTCATCACTGAGCAGCGAGAACTCATCCGCTCGCGAGCGCGTGACCACGTGCTGGCGGGCGCAGCGCGAACAATATGGTGAAAGGAGGAAAGTCTCATCCGGGTCCTGCCGTATACCCGTCCGGCTCTTCCGCCGTATACCCCTCCGGCTTCTGGCGGCTGTTTGCGGTAGCAGTTCGAGCTGATGGTTTTGTGGACCGAGGATAGATGGCGCCACTAAAACTCCGTATAATAAAAGTTTTGTCGACGAGACCAGGTTTTTGACGCATTTATATTTATGTTGGAACGACAAGATTTATAGAAAAGTTACCGTTTATCGAGCAGGTACTTTGCACAACTTGCTATCTTTTTACAAGACCCCCATTGACGTCATGCCGCGTGTCTTCTCATGGCCGCCGCTCGCGGCTGCACAGGTCGGGGAATATTCTAATTTTTCGCCTCGCGATTACGCGGCGGGAATCGCAACATTTCGATGAAAGGAGGTGTGTTTTCTGTCTGTCAGATAAGCCGCTTGGAGCTGTGACGTGGCACAGCTCCAAGCTGCTTTTGTAAAAATTTCGAGTGACGGGTTACTCTTCTGTAATCTTCTGGGAGGAGAATAGCGACATCCGTGCAAATACCGGAGGCACAGATAGAGGATAAGAGGGAGCTCCTTCTTCCCCTCTTCTCTAGGTGGTCATCGGAGCGCCCCTGGAATGACGTCACGTGCAAGCCATTATTAGAAAATGGCACGGAAGTACGGAGAAGTGAGTGAGCGCGACTCAAACTATCCAGTCTTCCAATCTGTGTTTTTCGGGGGCAAATTCTGTTCTGGTTGTGCTCATCATGTACAAATAAAAACCTTGGCCACCATAAATACCCCGTCGGTGTCCCTTCAGCGTCGTCCAAGTTCTTATTTACTTACGCTTGATTTTATGATGCAAATAAATGCGCGGATTGCGGGTCGGATGCGGTTCTAAATTTTGCTAATGCTGTTTGGATGCGGATACAAAGTATCCAAATGCGGATCGGATGCAAAAAATTAAGAACCTCGCGGATGCGGTTCGGGATACAAAGTCCGCGGATGAGGTAGGACGCCCAAACTGTTATCCGAGCAGGGCTCAAGCAATTTGCTGTATATAGGTGCAAGCGCGGTCGCTGCGAATGGGCTTCATTATTTTCGTTGCCGACTTTAATATTCGAAAAAGTAGAACAAAATAAACAATGGTATGTATTTCACTGCGTCTCTGCTTGCTGTATACATGGTATTCCAAGGTAAACATAAACAAGCAATGGCGGAACTTCGTGTGAGCCAAAATACTTAAATGAGAAAAAAGTTTTTCGAGGCAGAAAATCACAAAAGGTAGTTACGTCTAAAACCGGATGTCAGATAGATCGGTGTGCGTTTCTGGACCGTTTAGCGCCAAGAAAAAGCATCTCGTTTTATTTGGCCTCCGTGGCCATACAGCTGACGGCCCAGTGGAAACTGATTGTGTACACGCGAGACATTCAACCAAATCGACCGAGACGTGTCTTGTTCTTCGTGCACGGGAGAGAACAACATCGCTTCATCCAGTGCACAGCGTCGCCGTGAGTATTGGAGCTGGCCGAAGCGAAACTAGGTTCCGCCTGTCGGACGTGGTTGACGGAGGCTCCGAAGGGCTTGTGCCACTCGCGCTCCATTCTGTTCGGGAAAAGCGAGCGGTGCCTTTTCGACCACGAGTAGAGATATCCTGATTGGGATAAAGACGTCGCAGTGCGATTTCGCCGCTCGTTCCCCGAAAAAATCAAGCGCCGCGTTTTTGACGACGAGTGGAGACATCATGATTGGGACAGCGTCGACCTCCATCCCATCGGAATTAATGATATTCACGTGATGCAGTTGCAGACTTTAAAAAGGTTATTTTCGATCCTAGAACCCAGGCGATAAGGCAGGGAAACTATATTTTCGCGTCTGACTTATTACGATCACGACACACTGGACATATCGCATTTGCTCGAACTGCTCCGTTTGGGCAGACACACAAGCGCTGTTGTCCTTGACAACGTGGGCGACTAATAAAATCGAAAGTGCGCTACCAGTGGTCTCTGTTTCACGTCTTGCTTTGATCCATATTTGATCGTGTCACGAGCAGACGCTTGATTCCACGCCGAAAACAAGAATTCTGGCTCTCGAACTTCGAAACTGACGCGTCTAAAACTGCATGTGGTACCGAACCCCAGGTTCGGTTCCATGCAAAAATATCCCTCCCATTCTGAACTTCTCCGCTAAAACAAACTAAACAATTGCTTGTTTTTTTTTTCCCTTTTTTTTTAGTTTGTCCGTGGGTTTTTGCTGGAGTTTGTTCAGGACTCTCACATAAACCGTCTTTTCACAACCTCGCCGGCACGCGGAAATTGACGTAAAATATATTTCTGCCATAAAAAAAACTAAAAAAACTAATATTTTATGTATCAAAATATCAAAACCTGCGTTCAGGCAAAAATTTAAAAAAGTTGTATTTGGGCAAATATTAATATGTTTCCATCAATCTGTATTTGCATAAGAACGCCAGCGTAATTCCTTCGATCAAGTATCTTCGCTTGTCCCGAAAAGTCGGGTGTGTGCATCTTTGATTTCAAATTTCAATATTAAGCGATCCTATATAGACCTTTGCATCGCTATTCACCCGCGCGAAAGATGCTGAGTCACTGAGCTGTGGACGCATGCGCAGCGTTCGATATAGAGCGCAGCAGATTAACAGCACATGTTCAGAAGGCGCACAGCCAGAGCAGACGAAGATGGCAGCGCCCAGAAGGCGATTTATACAAATGGCTAGAATTGACGCGCGCGTGACAGACTTTTCGCGCTTGCCGCAGCTCGCGGCATCTTTGATTTCGCGGAGATAAGCCACAGCAAAGCTCCTCAGTCAATTGTAAATCGTTACATCACTTCAAGAAGCCAGTGGGCACGGTAAGCATAACAAAATACTTATGTCATTGCGGAACACACGTAACATAGCGGCGATGTTACCCTTCAAAAGCGTGCAAACAAAACCAGAACCGAAAGTGTTCTCGGATCTCTGTCATGACTTCTATTCTGGGATGAGAAGGTCAGTCTTCCCCCGATGATAACGCAATTAATGCAAAGGTGCAAGCTAGCTGGACGATAATAATCCCTGGAGAAGGGGAACAAACACGAATCTAAGGTGACTGGAGCACGACTGAAAAAATCCGCCTGGTCCTGGTCCCGGGATTTATCCATTTCCAGTGGAGCGCTCTACCCACTGAGCTAACCAAGAGTGTCCATCAGTCAGACACCAGCAAGGGTGAACGGCCCGCATTTTAAGGTTACGCTGATAATGCTTTAGTATTACTACTAAAACTTTCTCGGCTAGGATTAGACCCTGACGTCTTGAAATGGATACAGGAATTTTTGACTAATCGCTCTCAGTCCGTCCTCGTTAATAACCAGTCCTCCAACTTCCTGCCAGTATCATCAGGTGTCCCCCAGGGCTCCGTCCTGGGCCCACTGCTATTCCTCATATATATTAACGATTTACCCTTACACGTTACTTGCCAAATCCGCATGTTTGCCGATGACTGCGTTATTTACCAACCAGTTACTAACATTTCTGACCAAATCAATTTACAGGAAAACCTCAACCGCATCCAGGAATGGTGCGACCACTGGCTCATGTCACTTAATCCTAATAAATGCAAACTCATGTCCTTCCATCGCCGAACCAACCCTTTCCTTTTCCCCTATTCAATTGCTAACACTCCCGTCGAACTAGTACAGTCCTATAAATATCTTGGTGTCACCTTAAGTAGCGACCTATCATGGCGCGCACATGTCACTAACATTATCTCATCAGCAAATAAAAGTTTAGGATTTCTAAAACGCCATCTACGTACCGCTCCCCAAAGCATAAAACTGCTAGCATACAAATCACTCGTAAGGTCAAAGCTGGAATACGCATCCCCCATCTGGAGCCCGCACCAAGCCTATCTCAGTTATGCACTCGAACAGGTTCAGAACCGCGCCACCAGATTCATCCACTCATCTTACTCGTACAAAGTTAGTATCTCATCCTTGAAAGCTGAATCGGACCTCTTAGACCTCTCCTCTCGTCGCCAAACTGCTAGCTTATGTCTATTTCACAAGTTTTTCTATTCTCCGCTCCATCACGCGCCCTACATCGTACCCCACGCCCGCATCTCTCTCCGAACAGGTCACCCTTTGCAGGTCACCCGTCACCGCACTCGAACTGCCACTTTTTTCAATTCCTTCTTCCCCCGTACTGCAACAGACTGGAACGGCCTTCCCGGCGATGTTGCTACGATCACCTGCCCATTAAGGTTTGCTGAAGCTGTGTCAACCATCAATCCAGCGTAACAACCTATTGTTCAAGTTATTGTTTTTTATATGTTCCCACCCCTTATGTAATACCCCTCCCGAAGGGGTCTTTAAGGAAATAAAGTGAAGTGAAGAAGTGAAGTGAATGCAATGTCCCCTTTTCCGGGGATTGTTTCTCGTTATTCTTGTCCAGCTCGCTCGCACCTTCGCATTCTTCGAAGGCTTAAACCAAAAGATGATAGCAGAAGACGTACCGATCCTCAGTCCAAGCTCGGTGAGGAGTTTCCGTGGCGATGTATCCGTTCGCAGCAGCACACTCGAGCGTCCTCACATGCGCGCCTCCTCAGAGCCGGCGAAGACTGCTGACCGGCGACGCTCCCAGGAAACCCCCGTCGCCCCGTGGAAGTAGCAGCCAAGCGCGTTTGTCACCATTTGTCTCTTCCCTCCCTTCCCGTGTTGCTCAGACCCCCGAAAAGAAACAAACAGCAGAAAGAGGATCATCCCCAAAGTCATCAGACAGCGAGAAGCGTCGACGAAAAAGACGTCCAGTCGGCGGGCTCTTCGACGGGACAAGAGGGGGGTTGTGTGTGTGCGTGGGGGAGTTGGGGGTAGGCATAGTTGTAAAACTAATTGTTCGGCGAGTGGGACGCGGCTTCCCTTTGCTAACGAGGAGCCGACACAGGGGACCCTCTTCGAGAGTTTTCGATTATTTCCTTCGACGTGGTCCCCTCTGCCCCCGGGGCGGGGAGAGATGGGTGCGAGGCGGTCGGAATCTGTTTGGGAGACGACGTCGTTTACGAGGCCTGCTACGGGGCTTCTTTCCATTTTTTTCTATGGGGAGAGAGAGACGTTTGCCGGTGATGGCTTTACCACGGGCCGTGATGGCGACAAATGGCTCCAAGGTGACGTTCCCGGCTCTGTGGCTACGTTTTGCATCTCGACGGGCGTCCGGACGCGTCGATCGTAGTTTTCAGATAAAACGGACCCGTTGCGTTTATTCTTTGAGTCTCCGACTGGCGAGCTTACCGGTTCGAAAGCCCTCTTTCGTTGTCGTCAACTAAAAAGTAGTTTCTGGACTTTCGGCCGACGATGTTGCCGGCCGCGACTCTGGCTCATGGCGGTGTCCGAGCAGTAGGCAGACGCCTGTCCAGCTCCGCAAACCAGGAGATGAGAGAGAGCGATCCTGCTTTTCGCCAGCACTTGGTCGATCCACCGCCAGAATCACGACAGCATGACACTCCGGATTTTGGGACCATTTTCGGTGCATGAGCGGAATCCATCTTTTGCTCCCGAGCTGCACGTGCTGGCCTCTTCAGTAGCAAAAGCTCATTTCATCGTGCACGCGCCTTTTACCTAGGGCCCTAAACACACAAAGTTGGTGGCGAAAGTTGGCGGAGAGCACCGATGGGACGCCGGCCACGAAAGCGCCAAGTCATCGTCGTGATAGGCCAATCGTCCATTAACTTCGGCCCTAACTTTAGGTTGGACGGGGAAGGCGAGCGCCTACATTCCCAGCATTCTCCTTGATGCTAATTTAGCGTGGACGCTAAACACGCCAGTCCCTGCTCCAGGCACCGCATTGCAGCCTCCGAATCTTTTTTCCCAGATCCCCGAGGGATGGTGCCGTCTCATCAATTTTGAAATATCTCACCGAGCTAGTCCTTACGATCTCGCTGAAATGAAAATCTCATCGATGATTCTGTGCGCCGCAATAATACCAGTAATCTTTCACCTTTCCTTGGTCTCGGGCTTTGGTCGTTCTTGGGTTTCCTCTTGCTCTGGGTAAGTTACTTTTCGAAGTGATATCTCGTAGCTCTAACAAGTCGCTTCGCGCTAAATGTCTTCCGTATACCGCCTGCATGAGATGACTTCTGCACTCGCGTCCCGCATAACCTTGTGGTTTTCCTTGTTTTGAAAAACAATTGACTTATGGCATTAAAAAGTCGCATGGCCTTGTAGAAAAACAATGATTGGGTCGCCCGCTCTGATGTGTACGCTCTTGATGTGATTCTCCTAGCTCCAACAAAGCCATCGCGCAACTCCTTGGCTCGGTGAAAAACTCGCAACAAACAGTTCCCGCCAATGCCGCAACAAAAAGAAAATCAGCATCTTTCGCACCCAGAGGAATACGCCTAGGTCCGACTTTGGTTTTGTGGTTTTTCTTCGTGTACCGACGCTTCCCCGGTGTAAACGGCCGTGGCAAAAGAGCGGCTGCAATCACCTCGGGGCCATTCCATTGTGCGGACCACACGCGGCCACGGTATGCCACGGTGCGCCCCCTGGAGGCGCGTCGTTTATGGTACCCCGCACAAAGGCGGGTCGGGTGCCTCCGAATTGCCCAATAATTGATCTTCTGGCCACCGTAAAAAAGCCCACAGAGGAAGCCGCGATAATTGGTTTCCTTTTTCTCGGCCCCCGGACCAGACCGACAATCGGTGACCGCGCGTAGCACCCACAACTTGGGACCGCCGCCTTTCAGCTTTTGTCCAAGGTTTTTTTGTCGTTGTTTTTTATTTTGGAGTTTGACTGGTCTGTCCGGCTACCTTTGGGGTTCCCACGTATCTCGGTCGGGCAGTGCTGGGGGTGACTCCGTTCTGGGCGCCAGCATTTTTGTTCGATTATCTGCCTCGTTATATCTCGACCGGCTCCTCGATTCCATCGAACAAGTCGAAAGGCGCGAGCGCAGCCAACGCCCGGTGCAGTGGCGTACCAACTTGTTTTTGAGTGTGTGTGTGTGTGTGCGGGGGGGGAGGGAGGGGGGCAAGCTGGACCCCCCCCCTCCCCCTTTCACCAGGGCCAGGGGGCAGTGCCCCTGTGCGCCGCCGGCCAGTGTTTGCCCTGCCCAGTGGCGGCTGTTTCAGGGGGGGGGGGCACATGCCTTGCCCCCCCCCCCCCCTCCCCACCCCACTCTGAGAGCTGGGGGGCAGGCAAGCACCCCTTGTGCACCCCCCCCCCCCCCCGTTGGTACGTCCATGGCCCGGTGTAGCAACTGCAAGAATACACATGTGGTAAGGATTTAGAAAGCGCAAAGGACAGACACGGACATGAAGTAGACAGGACAGCGCTACTTCATGTCTGTGTCTGTCCTTTGCGCTTTTTAAATCATTGTGTTAAACCATGTTAAACCAACTAGCCCACCTTAATATTTTAGTGCACGTCTTTGTGCGTTTGCAGGCAGACGATCGCTTTTCCTCACCCGCTGCTGGCAAAGACGCGCCATGGAACGGGACACGCTTCAAGGGTCGTTTGCGCTCGAGAAGCGGAGCCTTTTTGGTAGAGAAAGCGAGCGAACTAACACTATGTTCGCGTCTTCAGAGCCTCTTGTGACGAGCTGGTATGTGAGCCCTGGCCATGCCAACATTCATCACTCACGCTTATTTCCCAGATCTCTTACAATTATGTTGCTCTTCTTGCGTAGTAAAAGTATTTTTCAATGCCCCCAAGCACCGACACCGCGTGTGATGCCGTACATCTTCGTAGCGCCATCGCACGCAACGTCAGTGCTTGGAGGCATTGAAAAATCATTTTCCTCTCTTGAAACAGGCAAGAAGAGCAATAGAATTGTAAGAGATCGGGGGAAATCAGTGTGAGTGATAAGTTTATTGGATGCACGGTGCCAAAGACGCTCATATTAGCCGAGGAACGCTTTCAGTACGATGATGCTCCATAGCGACCTGGGTGCGATTGGTTTTAACGACCCCTTCGAAGCTTCGAAGGGGTCCAAAATGGCGGCCACCATGGCAATCGACAGCGATGAGCCAATCACCTTGAGAGGTTTTGTCGTCTGTATGTTGGTATTTGTTTGTGTCTGTCTAACTGGTGGGAAGGCAATGGCGCTACTTTCCCAGATCCAGTGACTTTACCCCTTGGAAGCTTCGAAGATTTCAATGGACCGAAATGGCGATTTCCATGGCAACGCAGACAGATCAGCCAATCGCTTTGCGAGGTTCTGGTCGTCTTTATGTTAGTATCGGCTAGCAGGTAGGGAAGGCAATGGCGCTGCTTTGGGGGGATCGGTGGCCGGGAGTTCGAAGAAGACGACGAGCTGAACGGCCGCGTTGGAAATGGGCTCCGTAAAGGGAGGCGTTGTTAAAGGAAATCTCAACGGCTAAGCCTAGCCGGGAATATTCTGATATCATTTCTGCTTCTGCCTCCTCTGCACCAAGTACAACGGAGTACAAGATTTTACTGCCACCTCTTCCCAACGGTAAGCTGCTTGAAAACTCACTGAGTCTTCATGGGGACCCATCAGCCCGGCCATACCGCATCGACGATTTCGGTCCTGCTTTGAAGAAAATCATCGACCCAAACGAGCTAGCTTCGCTTGGGGCCTACCAGTACAATCACGTGTGGCTGCTCACAGTGCGTTCTGCCAAAGAAAATGAAAGATTGCTGCAGCTCCGAGAGATACAAGTAAAGAACAAGACATGTTTGTGTCATAATCGATCGTGATTGAACTGGCGCACCGACGACGACGACGAGCACGACGCGCGTGCACGAGCAGTGAGCGCGTGAAGGGACTTTCGAGCGGCAGCAGAACAAGCGGTCGCTGATGGCCGTCACCGAATAAAAGCCAGTTATTATTCGGTGGTGTAGCTGTTGTCGGCACGAACACAACACTGGCGACGAGGGACTACGAGCCAACGAAGCCTGGGACAGCCACCGCAAGCCATGCCGACGCAAGGAAACATTGAAGCCTTCACAGGCAAGTCCTGGTCGTCATGGATTGAACGCTTAGGTTTCTACTTCGTGGCAAATTCAATCACCAACGTAGAAAAGAAGAGAGCACTGCTGCTTACGCTTTGTGGCCCGGAGACTTACGACATCGTCCGAGCTTTGGTAGCTCCTAGAACGCCTGCCACTGTCAGCTTCGAGGAACTTGTGTCCATCCTTGGAGCACATTTTGACCCTCAGGCCTCGGAGCTCTACAGCCGGTTCAAGTTCCAGCGCAGGGACCAACTAGCCGACGAGTCGATAAATGACTATGTCGCGGCCCTGAAGCAATTGGCAGTAGATTGCAACTTCAGTCTACCGACTACCTCAACGACAGCTGCTGCAACGACGTCATCACAGCATCCACCGGCAGCTCTGACCTACGGTGCCGAGGCTACTACTGGGACACCGGCAACGCCACGGCAGGACACCAGACTGGCCTTGGACATCATGCTGCGCGACAGATTTGTCTGCGGCATACGCGACGAGCTACTGCAGCAACGCCTGTTCGCAGAACAAGATCTGACATTTTCTGCAGCTTTGGACATGGCAGTCAGAGCTGAGAGCGCGTCTAAGCAACAGAAAGAAATCAAAAGCAAAGTTGAGCCACAAGTCAACAAAACAGAAAAGAGAAACAAGGATTCCTCGACACAGCAGGGACGCCGTTGCTACCGCTGCACAGGACAACATGATCCGCAGGAGTGCCGTTTCAAAAACACGGACTGCAGGTACTGCAACAAGCGCGGACATATTGAAAAGGCTTGCATCGCTAAGAAAAAGCAACAAGGAAGCAAGACACACAAGAAAGCCAACCACATGCTGGCAGCGACAGAGGAAACGAGCGGGGCAGCAACCAGCCCTGGATGCTCATTTTATGAGCTTAACAAGCTGGCGACGACTGCAGACGTCCCCAAGTTCCAGGTTAAACTTCGAATTGAAGGCAAGTCGCTCGTATTCGAAGTGGATTCGGGTGCTGCCTGCTCATTGATCAGCGAGGAGACCTTCCGCGACACATGGCCCCGGAATCCGCCGAAGCTTACGCACGACGACACAGAATTGCACACTTGGAGCGGAGAAGGGCTAAAGCTCCTTGGACGCTTCCAAGCTGCCGTCAGATTCAAGTCGAAGGACTATGTGCTACCGCTTCTGGTAATGAAGGGATCCGGCTGCAACCTCTTGGGGCGCGATTGGTTCCAAGCTCTCCACATCAGAGTACGGGGAATAAACCAATTGAAACAGCAGAACACGCCACCACAAGTACAGGCGGTTTTGCAACGCCATTCCGCGGTATTCCAGGAGGACATTTCGGGATACGCTGGACCCCTGGTGCAGTTGGAATTGGAGGAAGGAGCGACCCCCAAGTTCTGCAAGGCTCGCCCCGTGCCTCTTGCACTGCGACCAGCAGTCACCCAGGAGCTCTCCCGACTGGAAGGACAAGGAATAATCGAACCAGTACAGCATTCAGACTGGGCCACTCCTCTTGTCCTTGTCCGTAAAAAGAGTGGTGAAATCAGACTCTGTGGCGATTACAGAAGTACAGTCAATGCCGCTTCAAAAAAGGCATCCTACCCGCTACCAACCACAGGAGAAGTCCTAGCGAACCTAAGAGGAGGGACCGTATTCTCGACGTTGGACATGTGCCAAGCCTACCAGCAGTTGAAAGTATCCGAAGCTGCCGCGGCGGTTCTGACCATCAATACCATAAAAGGCTTGTACAAAGTAAAACGCTTGCCTTTCGGAATATCAGCAGCGCCAGCTATCTTCCAGCGTACAATGGAAACGACGTTAGCTGGCATACCGGGAATAAGCGTCTACTTGGACGATATTATCGTCAGTGGACAGAACAGCGAAGAACATGCAGCACGTCTAGACCAAGTACTGTCGCAACTGGAAAACGCAGGTCTGCGGCTCAAGAGAGAAAAATGTCACTTCGCAGTGAGCGAAGCCAAGTTCCTTGGGCACAAGATTGACGCCGCGGGAGTACATACTACGGATGAAAAAGTGCAGGCCATCTTGGACGCACCAGAGCCGACTGGAAAAACGGAACTGCAAGCGTTTCTGGGCTTGCTGGCTTTCTATGATCGTTTCCTTAAGAATAGAGCCACAACTGCAGCTGATCTCTATGAACTTCTACAGAAAAATGTTTCTTGGGAATGGAAAGGCAAGCACCAGGAGGCTTTCCGGAAACTAAAGCGGCTGGTCAAGGAGTCCACAGTTTTGGCGCACTACGATGAAAACAAACCGTTGCTGCTCTCGTGTGACGCATCGCCGTATGGTGTGGGAGCGGTACTTGCACAGGAAGATGACTTGAAACGTGAAGCCCCAGTTGCCTTCGCGTCAAGAACATTGGGAGCTGCAGAAAAGAACTATTCCCAGCTGGACAAGGAAGGGTTGGCCATTGTGTACGCCGTGCA
This sequence comes from Ixodes ricinus, assembly GCA_037355805.1. Taxonomy (NCBI): domain Eukaryota; kingdom Metazoa; phylum Arthropoda; class Arachnida; order Ixodida; family Ixodidae; genus Ixodes; species Ixodes ricinus. Next base: position 1,784 of record JAZHYW010028483.1, on the reverse strand, counting down.
ACACTTTCACGAGTACATTGCTGGGCGGCACGTCACAATTTATACAGATCACCAACCGCTTCTGGGAATTCTCGGGTCGACAAAACCCATCCCACAGGTACTATCTCCCCGTATGACAAGATGGTGCGTCAAACTGAGTGCCTACGATTACAGTCTGGTATACAGGCGAGGTTCGTGTCACCAGAACGCGGATGCACTTAGCAGACTCCCTCTGCCAGGTAATGTAGACGAACCCTGCCTGCCGGGAGACGTGCTGATGTTGGCACTTTCTCCAATTCCTCAACTTTCACCAGAGCAGATTGCAGAAATGACCGGACAAGACAAGATTTTGACCCAAGTGTACAAGGCTGTTCAAGAAGGACGCCTACAAAGTCTGAAGGGCGAAGACTATCGTCCATACAAGAGTATCGCGAATGAGCTGTCGACCGTCAACCGATCTCTCACTCGCGGTTCAAGGGTTATAGCTCCTACAGCATGCAGAGCCCAAGTGTTAGATTTGCTGCACGCTGGCCACAGAGGCGTGGTGACCATGAAGAGCGCCGCGCGTGGATATGTGTGGTGGCCCGGCATAGATAGGGACATTGAGCGAAAGGCAAGATCGTGCCTTACATGTCAGGAGCACCAGCGCTCTCCACCACAAGTAACCGCTCCAGATTGGCACCGAGCATCGCAACCATGGGAAACAATCCACGCCGATTTCGCCGGTCCACTGGAAGGAAAAATGTTTCTAATTGTTGTGGACGCTTACAGCAAGTGGCTGGAGGTGCGACAAATGAAAAATATTCAATCCAGCTCAGTCATCGAGGAGTTTAGGAGCTTGTTTGCAACATTTGGACTACCACAAAAGGTAGTTACAGATAACGGAACATCGTTCGTGTCACAAGAAACGGAAGCGTTCTTTAAGAACAACGCAATCAAGCACATCACCAGTGCACCGTACCATCCGGCAACAAACGGCCAAGCCGAACGAATGGTACAAGAAACCAAACAAGCATTGGCCAAAGACAACACAGGGAGTGTTTCCTGCAGACTTGCTCGGTTTCTCTTTAAGCAGCATACAACCACAAGTGCGACAACAGGGGAGACACCAGCCATGATGATGTTTGGACGACAATTGTCAACTGCAATTACTCGGCTGAGTCGCATCCAAACCGACCAAGGGAGGAAAACCACAGAAATTATTAAGCAGTCTTGTTCCCCCAGGAACATTTCTGTCGGCCAATACGTATTTGTGAAAGATTTCACACAGCCGGGACACTGGATGCCGGGCACTGTCGCAAAGAGGATGGGATCTCGATCCTGGCTAGTCGCTACCAAGCGAGGGACAGTTCGGCGCCATGAGGACCACATCAGCAACCGAGCTAACCAACAATCAAACCAGCCGGTTGTGGAAGCGTGTCTAGAGGACACGAGTAGAAAGTCAGCTCAAGGCCCAGCGCCCCAGTGGACTATTTCAATCAACGGTGAACCACCAAAAGAAAACGTCGAGCACAATACGCCAGTACCAGTCTCTAGCACACAACCTGACGGAGCATCATCCAGACCGGTACGCCTGAGAAGGCTGCCTGAACGATATGGTGACTGTTTCTAAAGGGGGAGAAGTGTCATAATCGATCGTGATTGAACTGGCGCACCGACGACGACGACGAGCACGACGCGCGTGCACGAGCAGTGAGCGCGTGAAGGGACTTTCGAGCGGCAGCAGAACAAGCGGTCGCTGATGGCCGTCACCGAATAAAAGCCAGTTATTATTCGGTGGTGTAGCTGTTGTCGGCACGAACACA